>OMLC01036591.1:0-13222 GCA_900302585.1 Regalecus glesne
AAACAAGCCATACCAAAAGAAATAAGAAATAAAATGGAAACCTATTTTATTTATGTGGTTACAGATTGAAAATCTAAGTCACGAGAGTTATTGAGTCAGCACAATTCCCGCCAACAAACGAACAAACCATGACTGAACATCGGTTGTATCATAAATAGATTCCCTTATCAGTTCTACAAAGGAAATGTGTAATTCTCTACATTTCAACCCATCCTATTATATAGCAGCAATGAGCTACCACCATATGGTGCATGGGGAGCAGTTACGGTTTCAGTGTCTTGCTCAAGGACACCTCGACATGATTTCTGCAGGACTGGTGATCGAACCTGCAACCTTCCAACTGCCAGATGACCGCTCTACCCATTGAGCTGTGCCACCCTTTACATATACACTGGCCGGTTTTGATCCCATATCCTTGCAAACGAACATTCGGAGCTCTACCGCCAGCGCCACTAGCTCGCTGTAGTTACTGATGTTGTCACATCTGTTGGCAAAGGTCATTGATGAGCTTGGTATGCCATATCTGATCGAAATCTACAACAGCTTTACTTCTTCATACACCTGCCTTATTTTCCACATACATTTCCTTGAAAAAGTCTTACTCCACATTGAAATGTTATTATGAGCAACTACTAAAGTGTTCATAATATAGATATTGATAGACTGGCAATTGTCTTAAACATGAAAATGGTAGAATGATGCAGTGTTTGGGTGTATCTTTGTGCTTGTCAATGATTTTTGGGTAACAGCCAAAAGAAATAGAGAGGATGAGAAGGAGAATGAGAGCCAGAGCAAGAGAGACAATGTTAAAAACATGAGAGATACATTCTTCTCTCCTAAACATCGAAATATAACCTACTTTGTTGTTGAGTCTTTGGCAGACTTTCTCTTCAGGTCCAAAACGTCTGTCTGAGTAGTTTTCAGGGCTGCAAGATTAATTGCATAGCTCAGATATAGAAATGACAGTGTTTACATAGAACTAAAATGAAAAATATAGAGGTAACAAGTGTTCATTTAGGTGCAGGACCCAAAAAGTTGAATTTTCAAGTAGAACTTTTCAGTTTGTGCATATGAATATTATAGTCACACACTAATAAAATAACTTATTATTATATCTAAATATCAAATTCATAGGAACACATTCAAGACTGTTCTATCAACTGGTTAGATATAGATTTGTTAGAGTTAAATTATTATTCTCTATTTTCCTACATTTTATATGTATGCATTTGGCTCATGAAAAAAGCAAGACATTTTATTTTGAAATACATACTGTGGTAAAAATAAAGTTTGATTTGAAACTAAATAAATTCTGATTACTGTACTTCTTATTCTCGCTACCACCCACTGTGATAAGATGGCCATTTGAGTTGGCTAACTAATCTAGCTGTGACAGGGCATCACACTTTGCCAGTTTAGTGGCACAGAAAGGACAATGAGCCTCTATGGGGGACAGCACTGATTGACTGTGACAGGCTGCGGTTGGCCTTCATGTGGGCAGCAGGTCATGCCTGATGACAACAATGAATCAGACACTTGCTAGGCCAGCACTAGCACTACGCCTGTCAGAGTGAGACGGAAAGAGTGTTGAAGTTAGACATCCATGCTGGCCCCAAAGCTCAGAGATCAGCAGTAAAACATAATCGAGTTGTCACTGTAATAATGTTTGTTGACACTTGGGCCATATTTTGGTAATGTTCCTGATATGTAAAATCTTTAGTTTTTTAGTGTTCTGCACTGTACAGAAAAATGCCTATCGTTATCTAAAACTCTAATCCCATGTCGACATGGATACTGCTGAATATTTTCGATAATTTAGGTTGTCCTATCGTGCTTTTACTCCTGGCATTCACAATGGACCCAAGAGACATTTAAGATATATTGAGATTCAAGATTCAAGATGCTTATTGTCACTCTGGTTGTCCAAGTACAGCTGTGTGAAATTATTTGGCTGGGAGACTCTCTTACAGAAGTATATGAGATGAAGATAAAATAAGAATATTTAATAAATAAATAATGAATATTTACCTTTTATCTGTAGGACCTGGGCCTTGGTGTCTGGCTCCTCTGTATTTGACTCAGCTAAGTCCTGCTGTTCACCATCCTCACTATGAATGTAATACATTGTTTTAATCAGTAATAGCTAATAAAGACAGAGATCAGGATTTCCCCTATGTGAGAACAATTAGCTATTAATGATCATTATTGATCCATCCATTGTCAACTGCTTATCTGAAATTAGGTTGTGGAGTCATGGTGGAGCTTGTCCCAGCGTTCAGCAAAAGGTGGGTAAACACCCTAGACAGGTTATCATTCCAACTCAGGGCTTGAGCAATTAGGGGTTCAGTGTCCCGCCCAAGGACACATCAACACACTCTCCACAGGGCAGAGGATAAAATTATAAATACATTTTTTAAAGATTTTTTTGGGGGTGGATAAAGCTATAACAACATTGGAACCACATTGTGGGGGTGGCCATAAACCTAAATGAAGCAGTGGAATCAAACCCACAATGCCTGGTTTGTCATTTCCTAATGAGCGTGGTCTGCCACTAACTTACCACGGCCCCACCATCTAGATAAGGTTAATTTTTGTACATTTTCATTGCTATCATATAAGCATAGCATAGCCATAAAAGCATAAAGAACACAAACAAAAGAACAGTAAATATCTCTCTTTGTCTCTGTCTCTCTCAGTGTGTGTGTGTGTGTGCGTGTGTGTGCCTGCATGTCTGAGTGTGATTGATTGATTGATTGACTTGACTAATTGACTGATCAGTTCATTGAGATGTGATCATCAACACTGTATTGTGCTATACCTTGAAACTTTAAAGTAGACCTGCTGATTAAATATTAGCTGTCTTCACCACCAAATTTGTAGTTTAAGCATATCACCTGGGCTAACTGTTTGGTAAACTGGTGTTTTGCAATATCAAATGGAGCCCTTAACTTCAGGGAACAGTGGACAGGAAGAGATAACAGGAGGTGTCTGACATGTCTGCCCAGGCAAACACCTCAGTATTACTAGAGCATGGTCTGGTTTTACTCTGGTTCTGGCTTGACCTGCTAGTAGGGCTTTCCTTCACCGCATGTGATATTGGTTCTTGGTTGAATTTTATGGCCTGAATCATAGACCTGTGCAATATGACCAGAATTTCATATCCCCACATAAGTCATTTCATACCCCAATAAAAATATATTTCAAAATATATCACATTTTCTGTAAAATCTATGAATAAATAGTTTCTGGTCTATGCCCCCCCAGTGTGTGCAGACACTGTGTGTGTGTGTGTGTGTGTGTGTGTGTGTGTGTGTGTGTGTGCGCGCATGGGGGGCAGTCCCACCCTCGCTGAACCACTGAGAGTAAAGTGACCACCAATGACAGCAAAACGCAGTAGAAACTCTCACAATGAGCGGAGATGAAACGAGTGTACATAAATTAGGTGAATAATATAAATAAATACAGTCTCATAGTAAATAAACATAGTCTCTACTGGGTTTTGCTGTCATTTATGGCTGTGTTAGTTTCTCATCTCCCCCTTTCTATTTCACCAATGGAGGGGCTGACCCCCATCTACATATGGAGCTCAGTGGAGTGCAGGGGGGACAGACAGGAAAGGAAAGGACTTTATTTGGTCATTGTATTCTTACATTGAAATGTGTCCTCTGCATTTAACCCATTAAATTGTAAAGGAGCAGTGAGCACCTGAAGCACCCGGGGGGGATGGGGCGTTAGGGGCTCAGTGTCTTGCTCAAGGACACTTTAAAACACTTTCTGAAGAAGCCAGTCTTGGACAGTTGGAGTGTTGATGACAACTACATTAGTTATGTTACTGTAAGTGCAATACAACATCATGAGTAAAAACCCAATCAGAGTCATTTATTAATGTAATCCACACAAAAGATGGACAGAGTCCAAATGATGAAAAACATTGCAGCAAGACTGTGATTTGCGGCACAATGAAATAAAATATATGGTATGAAACAAGACATTTTTCTATCGCCACACAATATGTGTCTTCATATTACACACCCCGATTGTATTGATTCAATTAGTGAGAGGTTCATGTTTTGACACTGCAATGGCTCTATAATTGTTGGGTATTCATTTTACTCTGGAAAGCAGTTGGTGAAATGGCTTGCCTTAAAATGGGGGTTTCCACACTCTCCTCTATATCCACCAAATTTGCTGGCCTCCCTTTAACATCTCACGTAATCTATTCAAGTTAACAATGATTTAAATAAAATATTCGATAATCACCCCAAACTAACAATCACAGTGAAGGCCATGAAACACATTACGAAAAAGCCTGGTCCATCCAGACTATTCCATCTTGACTTTAAAGGGCAAATGACAGGCCTGTGGGTCTCAAATTATTATCAACCTTACCTGTCTCACCTTTCAACTTCAAAAGGTGATAATATAAAAAGCATATTACCTAAAGCAGTAGTAGGGAAATAAATGCCTCCTCTCCTTGATACATTAGCTCTGACTAGTCCTACTTTGGCTGTTTGCCTGAATCGCTACACGCCTCCTCTTGACCTCCTTATACCTTTGCTCTCACATCCCTCCTCCAAAATGTTATTTTTAGAATCTGTTGAAATAGTAGAATAATAAGAGGTAGCAGAATGGGGTTATAGCCATATTGCAGCAAAATACCTACAAAAAACCCCCACAAAAAATACAACAGTGGAGACAGGTGAAAGTGGGAAGAGAACTGATGTCTAGAACCATCCATAGCTCACATAATAAGAGAGACATGGCAAATATATCGAATAGCAAGCTGGCACCCAGTATCATTAGAAGGGCTTAGCCAGGGTATTAACATCATACAAGGGTTCTGAGTTTTAAATAAACAATGGTAAATTAAAGGTATTACAAGTCAATGAGCTCATCATAGGGTATGTAGTGGTTATGTAGTACGTGGATTTTGTGTGCACTATCTTGTTCTCAATATGTTACATTAATATGATCATGATCATCCTGTCACAGATGCTCAGTCTCTCAGTCATTTTACATTAAGTAATATGTTGCAATGCATATAATACAGATATTATAATTTCAAGTGGGAAAACAAATTGGTAGTTCCCACTTGAAATTTCCAAATCTGTCCAAATTTGCATCTTGGATCTCAAACGTGTTGTTAACCCTGTTGATGCTACAGACTGGAGATGGGTGATTTCAACAAGTGCTTGCTTGAATCAAATGACTTTAAGTTAAATGGAATAGTTTTTTTCTAAACCAGACACAAAGGAGTACAAATATAATCACTCTGGTTAGGGTTAAAAAAATCTAATTATCAAATGTAACTTAAAAAATCTGACAGCTGAGGTCAAGCTTTCACACCTCTACAAGAGCCAGAGAGGTTTCTCCTCCTTCCTTAGTTGCCATTGGAGGGATTTTACATTTAAAGCTCAATCCAATTGTTGTCAGTAACATGGACCAAGAAATTCTACTGTAAGAAACAAAATCTATCTTGTGTATTAACTGTAATAATCTGCACTATTATACTCGTGTAATCATTCAATACCTCATTGAGTAAATCTGTTACTGCATTCTTTCTGAGGTTTCTCCTTTATTTTTTTACTACGTAAGGTTTGTTGCTGAATTGAGGCTAAAGTGGCGATACCATGATGTCTCATTTTAACTAGTCAAGAGTGAGGGTAAAGCATATTGGATCATTTGTAGTGTGCAATGGGAAAAAAACAGATTAACAGGGGGTTATAACAGTCAAAACAAAGTGTAAGAATGGATTGTAGAAAGAGTGAGAATATTCTTAACATTTGCAGGTCTAATGCCAGTTGATAAGGATGACTCAACTGTAATTTGAAACGGACTTAAATAACTGCCTGAGATGTCAGTAGACATGAAATCAAGGGTGGTGATAAAGGGCTTCAGTTTGGCAAAAGGCTCAATTAATTAGCCTGCGGGCATGATTATCAGGTAGTTGTTGTACATGGGAGTTGTCAGTGTGGAGAAATTTTCCAGCAGAGGTGCCAACAACTTAACTTGCTTTTTATGGTAGACCGACGTTTGTTTGTAGCTGATGGGAGATGAGCCAACAACAATAGCAGCAGAAAAAGAAAGCTCTTACCTCTTCTCTTCTGTGTGGTTGTAGTGGACTTTGTTGCTCTCCTTTCTCTCTTCTGTCACCTCCTCCTTCTCCCCCTCCTGCTTTCCCTTTTGGCTTGCTTGCATCTCCTCTTGCCCCAGATCCGTGGCCTGCTGTTTTAAGGTCTTCTCATACTCCTGAATCTGCTCTTTTAGTGCTTTAATTGTCATTTCTGAGAAAAGGGAAATAGCAAAACACATGGATATGTAAGAAATTTGCAACTAAATTCATTGCGGTGCAGGTGGACCAGAGGATGTAGACGCTTATAAATAATTCAACCTTTGCTGGAATTCTGCATCAAAAGAAAACTGGGTCAATTTATGAAGCACATCAGGTCATGGCAAAGTATAACAACATCACTATATTATGTGGCCAAAATTCTGATTGGGTAAAATGCTGCTGCTTTTGCCAGTTTTCAGATAAATAAGAAATTCTGAAGTGGAAAAATTATGGTCGAGAAAGTCTAACTGTAGGTTTGACATTTACCATTAAAAGGAAGTAATAACTTCATTTGGAACAACTCACTGGGGAGGGACTGCATCAAGAATCAAATGCAAAATAATGAGAAACAGACATGGTAGCAGTCTTCAATTTAACATGCTGGCAGATTAATTATTTATTTACTTTTATTTTGCCACATTAGTTAACTGAGAGCAGGCCCATCCAGTCAGCAGAAAACTAACTAACAAGCACACCGCTCCCGGGAAATCAGCCACATGTGATGATGTTAATCCCTTTAAAATGTTTTCTGGTGGATGCAGCAGTAAGTGTGATATGTCTAAGGTTGGTTGTAGGATATAAGTTGAATCTGTGGTGCATTGTCAAAATGCATGTTTTAGAGCACTATCTTCAGTAGACTGAAGGCTTCAACTCTGCTCTGCTAAAAATATTTTACTTAACTCTGTCAAAATTCCATCAGACCAAACAAAGTGGTCGGGATGAAAGTTACATGGCATTTACTGTACCAATAATCCCTTCAGAGGAAGGCCAGAAATGATTTTCAGGGGTTTAAAAATCTATTTCACACCAATCCATTCAATCCTTCGTATCAGTATGTTGACTCACCTGAGCTATATCGTATAACTTTCAAGCGTCTTGCTGACATTGTTATTGACCTGTGCCTTTTGGCATGTAATACATTTCTGTGATCTTATCAGTTTTTATTCTGACTTTGGTTCAGTGACTTTTCATTTGTGGATTTTGTGCCTGAATGTCAAACAACAAGTATAGGTCAAAACCTAGCATATGGCTGGATTGTATTAGGTCAATGTTTGAAATCGTGGCCCGTTTGTTACAGGGATAGTTAGTGCTAGTTTCTATAATGTGGATTCTTGGATATTAAATGTCAATTTTCTGTAGTGGTCCCTGTATTATTCGTTGTTAAAGAGTACAGAAGTAGCAAATCGCATGAAATGGTTAAGCTAGGTTGGAGAAAAAAACTTATATAGTTCTGAGGATAAAACTCTCCACCCATACCTTAATTTAATTGTAAATATAGCTATTCTGATAACATGTTAACTCCACCTCCTCTTTCATCTGTTTCTGTCTGATGTCTCTTGTTTTACTAAGGTTTACTCTGTATTGAGTGCTTTGTGAGAGAAATAGTTGTTTGGAGTGCTTTAACTGTGTGCTCTTCCTCATGCCTCTTAGCGCATGGAGACTCTCCTACTTTACTCTGTATACTGGACAGTTATAGTGTGTAATCAGAAAGAGCACCAAACTATTCCCGTTCTTCAGTGGTGTCCATGAGCAGCAATGTATTCTGCTTTTTAGTGTGCAATATCTATCTGCTGAACTATCAAGAAACTTTGTTGACCTGAACCAGTGGCCCAATCATGTCAAACATGATCACTCAGTCAGTAACTATAAAAGTGATCATAGTGACATTCACAGTTGTAGGACTGGTCAGCCGGCTGGTCCAGCAACAGAGAATACTAAATCCAGCTGATGACGAATAATTATTTTTTCATTTCTGTGCAGAAAGTGAAAAAGCATAGTGTGTTTATGTGCGTGTGCAATCACTTCATTACAGAGGCCCAGCACTACTAGCAATGTAACTAGATCAGAGAGTATTACCAAGGGAAAAGTCCCATTTTCTCTCCTTTCTCCCCTATTTTTTCCTGCTTCTCCTCTATGGTAATTTAAACTTGGTCAATTTAGCCTTGACATGTAATCAATGTCGACAAGTCACCCTCAGAGCCCTTTTCTCCCCTAAACTGTTCAATTTCACTTCACAGATCTAGTTTGTAGGCAATCAATACAGTCCTTACTGTGGGTAGAGTTAGAGAGAGTTAGAGAGAGTCAGAATTAGAGAGAGAGAGAGAGAAAGAGAGAGAGAGAAAGTTAGAGAGAGGGGGAGAGAGAGAGAGAGAGAGAGAGAGAGAGAGAGAGAGAGAGAGAGAGTAGTGGGTCAGAATATTACTTTTTGTGAACATGATCAACTTTCTACCAAAGCCAGACAGCAACGTAGCAGAAGTGAAACCCATGAGGTTAATAGGGGGTTAAATCTGGATCTACTCCAAAGACAAACAATAAGAGAATCAACAAGGGAGGCCAAGAGCTGCCAGGAGGGTTTCTTTTAAGGTGAATGAGAGATTTTCTGACCGACAACTAAACTTATTACTAAAGAAAAGAATCTCTCTGGGAACCCGAATTAATATTTTGTGGGGACCAAAGTTTCAGGACTCCGGAGCAACACATTAGGGGCCACCCTAGATTTAGAGAGCCTGCTAGGCTGATCATAAAATATCATATGTTTGAAAAATACATTCAGTTAATATATGTCATGTTTTTTAATGTTGTCACCATTCTATATTTTTACTAAAAAGCTACCAAAGCACAGGTGACCTATTGTTGAGCTTTTTATACTATAACCCAGTTTTGGCTTTTGGCTTTCTCTCCAAACATTTGTGTCTTAGTAACGTCCATCTGGACACTTTTCAGTCTAATCTAATCAAAGAAAACACGCATGAGACTGACTCAGACAAACAGTCTGTGTGTGTGTGTTCTTGTATTTCTATTTTGTGTGGACCAATTTGAGCTTTTAACCATCAAAGTGAGGACATTTTGGTCAGTCCTCACTCTTTAAGGGTCTATTTTAGGGTCAATACTTGGGTTAGGGTTAAGATTAGGTGAAGTTCGAGTATGGGTTACAGATAGGCAGGTAGTTCCAATGGTAGGTTGTTAGGTTAAGGATTAGGGAATATATGCAGTCAATGAGGGGTCTACACGAAGATAAAAGTACAAGAAAGTGTGTGTGTCTCCCTGGGTGAATGAGTGATTATGTGTTTGTTCAGACCATGATTTTGAAGCTGGGCTCGGTCCTGCTTGTAGGCCTCCAGGGCCTGCCGGAGGCTCTCGTTCTCTGTCTCCACATCATGCATGCTCTGTACTGTCAGCTGGAGCTGCTGGCAAGCTTCCAACACTGGCACCGGGTCTGTGGAGAATGGGGAGAGGGAGCATGATCATTTTCCACTGACTATAGCTTATTGTGATTCATACTAAAGTATACAGATCATTTAACAGTAAATGGGTGTGTATGGGTTCATGTGTGTATGGTTATTGGTTTTGAAGATTGTTTGAGTGTGCACACCGTCTTGCATGGCTTGTCTAATGAATGGTGAAGAAAATGATAAAGATTGTCTACTTTGTAGTTGCAATATATATCTACATTATATAATGATAGCTCTATTATTCAATAGTTTAGAGAACAGTCTACTTTGGCACAACAGCCAATATTGAAGCAAACCTTTTAAAGACAGTTAGAGTAGACTCACAAGGCTCATTTGCATTTGAATAACATTCGTCTCAAACCTCTTTACGACAACAAAACATGGCATAAAGCAAGAAAAACTACATTAATTTTGGAGATTTTAATTTGAACAGTGAGATTCAGAAGTTAATTTCTCCTCAAAATAATGGCAATACGGATGGTACATACGGATACATACAGTACGGATACATAGCTCAGGAGGTAGGGTGGTCATGTAGTGATCGGAAGAATGGCGGTTCAATCCCTGGTTCCTTTAGAAAGTGTGTCAAAGTGTCCTTGAGCAATACGCTGGGCCCCTTAATAATCAATCCGTGCGATGAAATGGCGACCTGTCCAGGGCATTTCCCTACCTTTCACCCAATGAGCGCTGGGATACAACCCAGCATGACTCTGCGACCTGATTTCAGAGAAGTGGTTGACAATAGATAATGGCTGCAGAGCTTGAAATTGAGCTTTTATGACCAATTCAAACGTTTTAGAAGATGGGTGAGTTCATGAAACAGAGCAGCACATCTGGTAAGTGGTAAATATGTTGCCATAAAAAAATTAAAAAGTAAAGTGCTCTACAAATTTAATGAAGTCAGTACAAAACCGATCAGCCCTACCAAACAAAATCAGTAAGCCAATCATCATTACCCATGACCTCCTTAAACAGAGCTGACAGCTGCAAAGAAATTTAGCCTAAATTGACTTTGTGAATGCTACATTATGTATGTTTCCACATTGCCTCAGCCAAAAACTCCTCATTCAAAAATTATGAAGAGTAAAAAAAAAAGTAGAGAGCTGGAGGACCGATGGGGCCTGGGTATCCTCAGACCATTTAAGTCTGTGGTGCTCAGCTTTTGATGGACAATTTTTAGAGTCTAAACTTAAAAATCCCATTACTCATATTTGGCTTCTAATAATTTATCTGGGCTACTAAATCTTTTATACCAGTTAAAGCTAGAAAATCCTTAGTTTCATCCCTGGATGGCAACCTTGCTGTTTGGCACAAGGCTGAGATGTACTGCCAATATAACACGCATGGCTGTATTTGCTTCATATCAGTGTGACATGAGAAGCCATCTTGGAGAAAAGAGGTGGATCGGTGGGCAAACCTCCATAATAATAAAACATGGGCAAAAAAGACAAAAAAAACAAAAGGGAAAAAAAACAATAGCAAATGTTAGATGATGGAACAGATTCAAACTGTATAAGGACCAGCATGAATTGTGAAATCCACAGGGGAAGAGGCATGAAGAAGACAATAAGGTGTACGTGCATGCCATCTGTCCTTTTGAAGTGAAGCATGCCTTGCACGCAAAGCAACACAACAGCTGTATGCATGTACTGCTGGGTGGTAGTAAACACTGCTCTCCCCACACTCCAGACTTACTCATGTCCCACCTGGGAACATTGCATCTGCCTTTAACTCCCTGGCACAGCAGCAAGACAGATCTACCCATTTCATTTGTAGACATGTCAAAAAGGCTATATAATGCTAGTTGTTTTGTGACTGAATTAATTTTATTGGAAGTAGGCTTGTATAACACTTGGCCCTGAACTGGAGCAAACATTATAACTAATGCAGAGAGATGTCTGAGCATAGCAGATTTTGCATAGTGTGGCCTTCTTGGCATTGAACACTGACATCACAGCTAATTCCTGCACTGCTAATTACGGTACGCCCCAATTCCAGTTGAATTTCTTTAATGAGACAGATGGCATCGTTATGCAAACATATGATTGTATTATATCCATTGCTCACAAGAGACACGAGAGAGAAAGACAAATGATGGAATGACAGAGAGCAAGAGATGATAGCTGGTGACAGAATCACTAAGTTCAGCTTGTCTCATATAGACACACACACAGACTCACACAGACTCACACACATGCACGCAATACAAGTGGTGACACTCAGACACCCACATCAACACACGTACACACACAAACACACGCACATACAAACACACACACACACACACACGTGTGTGGGTTTGTCTAGTCTTGTGGACTATTTACGTGTATATGTATGTGAATGTAAATTCACAAGTCAACAAAATCCATGTGAGCATGAATCATTATGGGAAAGATATGTGCATCATGGGGAATTCAAGGATTTTAAAGTGAATTATGTATTTACATGTGAGTGTGTGTGTGTGAGAGAGAGAGAGAGAGAGAGAGAGAGAGAGAGAGAGAGAGAGAGGTAGTGCTAATGTTCCAATTGTTTCTGCAACAAACATCAGTTGAGTGACATTCCCTAAACCTGCTGACACTATTTCATTGGCTTTAGCCCCCTGGACATCCTTCTCTAATCATTCACATACTGACACTCATCGTACCTCAGCTTCTTTCTAACACATTCCTCCACCAATCTTTATTTGCCTGGGTAACTCTTATGTAATCTTGGTTTTGATTCACATAGACACCCACAAACACAGAAGGGAACTGTTTAACCTTACCTGGGGCATTGATTAATCTCTTGTAGACATTAAGGAAGGCCGCTTCTGATTCCTTACTTCTTTTACTGACGGCGTCAATCTGCAATCACAAAACCACAGATGCAAAAAGTGAACAACTCTGTGACGAATCGAGTTTCTTCTTAGACACTTGCAGTCAAAAAGAAAGCCCTCTTTAGCCAGTGTATTTTGACTGAGCACAACAGATCTTTTTCAGAGATGTCCTGTTTTATATTTACAGATTTTAGCTTTTGGGTCCAACCGCAATATTTTGCTGGTGGGGACTGAACTGCTCTCCACTTGAGCTGTTGAAGGTTGAGAGCCTTGCTAATTAGAGCACCAGTTCTCACAGGCACAGTTAAAGGGGAGAATGATGCATACTTAACTTTTCCAGTACTGAAACTATGCAAGATAAAATTACAACTTAGTTTTGCCCACACCTGTATAACCCTGAAAAGATAAATTATTCAGTTATTTTCCCCCAGTTTTCTATGTTATCTAATAAAATGCAGCTGGAAAAAAACCTAAATCTATGCCATCGTGCAACTGCAGGTTAATGGCTGAAAGTATTTGACTTCTGTTCTATCATGCGTTTTGGAATAAGTTTGAAATTATTTCCTGTGTTTAGTTGCAAAGCATGCAACATTTGAAACTCAATCAAATTGGTACCACTTTGCCACATTTGGTACTGTACTTTCCGCTATTTTGTCAAGAGGTAAGGCGTGTGGTTGTTAGGGTGGTTCTCTCTCTCTCTCTCTCTCTCTCTCTCTCTCTCTCTCTCTCTCTCTCTCTCTCTCTCTCTCTCTCTCTCTCTCTCTCTCTCTCTCTCTCTCTCTCTCTCTCTCTCTCTCTCTCTCTCTCTCTGTGTGTGTGTGTGTGTGTGTGTGTCCATCCAAG
>OMLC01036592.1:0-12788 GCA_900302585.1 Regalecus glesne
AGGACACCAGGTCACCTCTAGGTCATTATTTAAATGGGCAAAGTGGAAAAGTAACACACACACACAAACATGATTTGTATTCCGGCCGTTTTCCCCGCTAGCGGGGGTTGACCGGTCCATGGATTCGTCTCCTCCAAGTCATTGACTCTCCATGAATTTTGTTGTGGAGCGAAGTTTTATGACCGGATGCCCTTCCAGACGCCAACCCTTTTAGTCGCCTCTTACGACACGCAGGGATACGGTGGATGAATTCTGACCCCCATCCACAGAGGGGAAATGCATGGTAAAGTAAATGTATTTATATAGAGATTTATTGGATTACACAGAGATACAATGTTCACACATATAATTACAAATAGAATAATACTGTATAATTTATGATGTATAGGTGAAAAGGGGTAGTAATATAAAAGTGTATACTTCTTCCTACTCCTTTTTCGAACAGGCTACACTATCATTTGTTTATCCGTTTATTTTTGTTGTTGATTTTTTCTATCCTCTGTGTGTATGTATACGCATGTTTATATACATATATGTATATATGTTAATTCAACAGATATATTTGTGTTTTTATACTTGTTTGAAAATAAAAAATATTTCTTTCATTCATTCAAAAGGCAAAGAGACCTCCTGAGGCATAGATATAGGCACAGGGGTTTCATTCACCACATTTGTATTCCTGAGCCTTGTTGAAAATCACTGATCTTAAACTTTCCTAGTACAAGTCAAACATTGGTTTTGATCCAAATGAGGTGTAAGCAGAGCTAGCAAGGGTAATGGGATGAAGCTGAAATGTGTTGTTGTAAATGGAGAATGTGAACTTGACTTTCAGAACCGGTTGGGCCACCTTCATGTCCTGAAATCCACCCTCAAGGTTTCAGGTGTGCATCCACAGCAAATGACAGATATGAAGTGCCCTGTTCTATACTGACCTATGTTGTTCTGTGCTTTGCTGTACTTCCCTCTACTATTCTATACCACATTGTTATACTGATCAATACTGTTCTATACTGTGCTGGTTGTGGTGGTTCAGTGGTTAATAATAATAATGATTCACTTATCAGTCCCACAAGGGGAAATTTGGATTTCTCTGCATTTTTGACCCAACCTATTAATAGGAGCAGTGAGCTGCCAACATATGGCGCAGTTAGGGGTTAAGTGTCTTGCTCAAGGACACCTCAACATACTGTATGCAGGACTGGGGATTGATCCTGCGACCTTCCGATTGCCAGACGACTGCTCTACCCACTGAGCCATGCTTCCCCATATAGCCCTTACTTGGTTATCAGGTTCAAATCCTCTACAGGGCATCAGGAAGAGCATCTGACCATAGTACCCCCAAGCTCCATCTAAGTGTGTGTCAACCCCCACAACATGGAGACTAACTGTGATATGTAAAATGGGCCTCTCAGTGTTCTATACTGCCCTATGCTGTTCTATTCTATACTCTGCTATGCTGTGCTATACTACACCATACTATACTAACCATATGTTGGGACTTTGATGTGAAAACTTGATTCAGACTAGACCAAATCAAAGGCTCAAAGCTTCAATGTGTACTACATGCATTGGTAAAAAAAATATGCATGTCATATGAGATGTTATATAAATTAAATGTAATTAAAAAAAATAAAAATACTCTCTTCTAGTTAATTAACCGCTCAAAAGATTTTACAGCATTTGCCTCACCCGTGCCTCAAAATAGAGATATGTCAGCAAAAAGGAATCTAGAGAGAACATGGGAGCATTTAAAAAATACATTATTACTTTTACTTAAGGGGAAAAAGGTGCCACTGTCAATGAGGTCTTCCAAATTAATAATTTGAACCTTTTTTCAATTGATCAAACTGTAGATTTCCAGAAGCTGTGAGCAGTATCAGATACTTTAAATCAAACTGTGGACTCTTTCAATATGTGATAAAATGCTGTTTGAATCGACATACAGTTGAGGGACACTTAATTGGTTTCTTTGTGACCTTCCTGGATGTTAACTTCAATGACATTAAAAAATTTCCTTTTAAGCATATTTATCTCAGCTAGAGATTGTAAATGTGAGGCATACGTTGTAAAGCTATGATAAGTCCCCATACTAGAAAAGCCCTCTATAATAATAATCCTTTTACCATTTACTGTGTGTTTCTTGTAGAAAAACTGCATCCAGTCTTTTCTGCTTATTGCCTCTGCTATTAATGCTCCTTTCTGTGTATTTCTACCCCAATTTATAGACTTAATGAAGCCACACTTAAACCTTGGCTATGAGAGGAGAGATAGATCAGTAGTAAGTCAGACACAAAAAGACAGCGGAGATGAAAATCTAATGTTGTAAGATCATGACACATTTAAGGTAAGATTTTCATTCTCTTTATTGCCTTGGCTTTAACCCTTGACCATTGACCCTTAAAGATCTCTCCTTAGAACAGTGGTATGCTTCTGGAAACAATAACATTTTTTGCTATCCAGTAAATCCAGCCTAATAACTTTTTGATGTGCATCAATTGACTGGATACAGTTCTCAACATCAGGAAAGCAATCTCAGACGTTAACTATTTTACCGAATACCGAATAGCAGCCTGTTGCCTGCCATAATTTTCATAAAGGAGACAACTGACCAGAACTTCAGGATGCATGGCCATATCGGCGGCATCGCAAGAAGTGAGACATGTAAACAAAAGGCCAAAAATATACCTTTCAATTTAACTTGAAGGTTTAAGTATTTCGAATAGTGTCAAAAAAGTAAACAAATGTTGCTCAGCATTACAGGGAAGGCCTCCAGAAAACTGGAAAAATGACACTTTTGATCATTTCCTTTCCTTTGAAAAGCATATTAAAGAAATCCCCAAGACTGCCTTTTTTTCACTTGCGTAACATTGATAAAGTTTGATCCTGCCTGTCTATGACTGATGCAGAGACACTAATACATGTATTTGTTACATCCAGACTTGATTACCGTATTGTTGTGTTCTCAAGTCTACCACATACTAGCACTAAAAGTCTCGAGATGGTTCAAGATGCCAGAATTCTGACTAAAACTAGAAAATTTGACCATATTACGCCAATTCTTCATTGGCTTCCTATAAATGTTAAATCTGATTTCAAGGTACTTCTACACAATTTTAAAATCCTGAATAGACTTGCCCCATCATACCTGCCTGATCTCCTTATAACTCTACGTTCCATCTTGCATTCTCAAAACACAGGGCTCTTCTATGTGCCCAAAGTTAAAAGAAACTCAGCTGGTGGCAGGGCCTTTTCTTTTCAGGCCCCATTCTTGTGGAATAACCTGCCTGCTGACATCAGACAATCACACAGTCTTGATTCCTTTAAATCTCAACTCAAGACTCATCTTTTTGGCTTAACTTACAAATAGTGATTTTACATTATGTGATTTATAATCTGCACCACATAGCGAGTGAGTTTATGTCTCAATTAGTTCACCACGTACTGTGCTCTGCTGACGACATTATATAGTTAGAGGATGTGATATTAACTAATGTAAGCTGTGTTCCATCTAGTTTCTCTTGCTGAATGTCCCTCAATGTTTACTTTTTCTCTCATTCTCTATGTATGTGACGTTGCACGAACCCGGGGGATGTGTAATCGGTGCCAGCATGGTGGTCTGGACTATGATGCTTGGATGGATATGTCTACTGCTATTTCCACCTCTTTCAAAATCATCATCCATCTGTCCACATCATATATATCATGAATCTTGGCCGTGTGGCTTGATCTGGTGTGTTGGCATTTTAGATGTTCATTGAAGGACATTATCAGTATTATTACTTTTTTACCTTTTGTAATTCAATTACAATTTTGTTATCCTGATCATGTTGTATGCTGTAAATTGTGTCTCATTCAGTGTACACATCATCCATTGCACATCTGTCTGTCTTGGGAGAGAGATCCCTCCTCTGTTGCTCTCCCTGAAGTTTCTTCCTATTTTTCTCCCTGTTAAAAGGATTTTTAAGTGAGTTGTTCCTTATCCGACGTGAGGGTCTAAGAACAGGATGTTGTATTAATGTAAAGTCCACTGAGGCAAATTGTCAATTTGTGATAATGGGCTATACAAATAAAATTGACTTGACTTTACTTGACATACACATTTGAGGAAAATCTAAATAACAGGTGGTGAAGACCCCTACAGTGCTTTTACCCCATTGAAAATCTACCACTGACTCAGATAAGCACAACATACAAGCACTATCAAATCAATCCATGGGAATGCATCACTCTGCACTTTTGACCAGAACATCTATTGGTAATGGGCTATTAAGAATGCGATATATTTGGCTGACACAGCCTATCACATGCTCCATGTCGATTCTTACAGAAGTTAAATGCATTGTAACTTCAATATCTACTGGACTTAGCTATGTTTTTCTTATAGTAAGCCTGGTATTTTGACCTGAGCCATCATGCATCCAAGAGTATCTCCAATATCAAATGCCGTATCTGCAAGAACCAAATCTCATGGCAAAAGTGTATCAATGAATCCACAATGTTCAGTAATGTGCTTGCTGATAGCCCTTCCTCCCCAGCTGTTTTATATGTAAGATATTTCCTTGTAGACTGATTCCTTTAATTAATAATGTTATAGTATTGTGGTGTTAATAAGAAGACCATATCTCTGCGCTTGCCTTTACATTTGATGGCCTATCAATGATAAATTCAAAGCATTCTATAATGACTGTACATATCTTTCCAAATTGTTGCCTGAACTGCATTGGCATTTTTTTTCAAAAGTCCATCCCTAGTCCCTGTTAATCCAGATGTATTAACTAGGTAGCTGAGAAATACGTTTGAAAACTCAATCTTAGCCTCATCAAGGTTAAGATAAATATCTGAAAGCCATTGACTTAGTTCTTTGCTGGTAAATAAGATAAGATATTGCTTTATTATTCCCACGAGGAGAAAGTTGCAGTCTTATAGCAGCCAAGTGGAAAGCAGGAAAGAGGTCAGGGGGGGTGGTGGTGGTCGGAGATGAATATAAAGTGTTAGCAGTATACGACAAGACTCCAATCCTGTGAAGAACACTTTTTCATTGTTACCCTCAAATGATTTGCTTTCAAAGGCCATCTTACTTACATTGATTTCATCTTTAAATGAGTGTTTTCTGCTCCCAGGGTCTAAAGTTCACTTTGCATTGGATTTAAAAGATCCGCAAATTAATCGGTTTGAACTTCAGAGCCATTGTCAGTATCATCATTGTTATCATCCGTTGTTCTTATTGGAAGGGTCAAAGTTTGCCAATAATGATGCTGCAGCAGCCATATCACATTTTCTTCATGAATGATTCTGTTGGTGGTTAAATCTATCTGTTACTGTTTTGGGGTCTTCACTTTGATAAAACAAATTATTTTCAGGCATCATGTGTATAGGAGGCTTATCACTTTAGTAAAGCTCTACTCTTTTCCCGGCAAATATGAAATAAAAGATAGTTAAATAACAAAATAGATGAAGATATAAAAGGAAATAATAATAATGATAATAATAAAAGTAATGATGTATTTATTGCTTCAAATACTAAGAATGACCAAAAGAATGTACACAATTTTGGGTCATCCATGTACTCGGGCCTTGGCCTAACTCCATGCATTACCATTACTTTCTACTGTCTTCTCCGGATGCTTTATGTGATTATGGATGATAGACATGTCTAAATAAAAGAAAATTACAATATTTCTAATTACCTGACACAAAATGAACCGAGCAAAACCTGTTATCCAAAATTTATCCTTCAAAGTTCTGATTCAGATGCAAATGCTTGTCGTTCCTCAAGTAGTTTCAATGTTTTTTTCCCCTTGAATTTGTATAATCTTAGGTGATCTGTAATATTCTATGTACCCCTCAACTGCTTGTTATGGCAGCTGTACACACATCAGTAATTCACCCTTTTCCCGGACCATTCTCAGCAAATACTAGAAAGACAATGAGAATGACTTGGCAATCCGTGCCCAAATACTTCCAAGATGGCGGCCGCACAATTGGTGACATTATCAGCTGTGTCGGGTGCAGCTGTCCCTCTCCCCGCTGTTAGTGTGCGTGTTTGGTTGTGTGTGTGTGCGTGTGTGTGTGTTTGTAAGAATCTGCAGTGTGCGTGCGTGTTTGTGTGAACGTGTGAGTGTGTGTATGAAAAGCCAGTGATCGAACAGAAAATGGAAACCAGACAGACAACTAACTAATCTTCATACACCCCAAGATTTTTTTTTTGGCAACTGAATATTTTATTAAGAGAGTTACCATCACAGCACTCACACACATATACACCCATATAATTCATGATAAAGGGGTTAGATTACACTTCTATTCACCATATTCATTGTCTCTGACCAATAAAATACGTCACTTTGGATAAAATCGTCTGCTGAATGAAATTGTAAAATTAGTAGGGTGCATTATAAATTCTAACAGCCACTCACTCCCAAACCAACATTTTAACCTGTGTGTTTGGTAAGTCTGACATCTAGTGGTAATAAAAAGTAAGGCATCAAGCTTGTGAGTTTTTGTCCACATAGCGATAAACAAAAAATAATAATAATCTAAAATAAGGGACCATGGTAGCTTCAGTAACATAGGGTACGCGTTGGTAACTGACGATCAAAGGGTCTTGGGTTGGATTCCACCAAGGCCGTCTGGATGGACATCTAGTCCTGCACGTTCCATCTAAATCAATGTCTCCGACCCCACGACGTGGGGACTATTGTGTTATCGATATACGTCATGTTCGATTATTTGTCTATAATATACAAGTAAGTACACAGGACACACTTTACCGGGAGCTTTTCGTTTACTCCACTAAATGTGCATTCAACCCGGAACTCCCTGTACAACCCAACACCTCCTGATCAGCATTAAACGTTGCAGGGACTAATCGTGACACGTAAAAATTGACCTCTCTATTGAAAAAAAAGATACATTGAGAAGATAAACCTCTTTTCAAGCTCAGTGATCAAGGTAGACAACAACGTTAAAATAGCTGCATCAGGTCATATGTTTAAAAAAACAGGAGTACGTTTCAACCTTCATGTGAGTGTCACCCTCAGCTCTCAGTCCAGGATGTGACCCACCCAGCTCTGTTTTAAAGGGACAGACGTGTATATTTGAGTGCTCGCACAGATTGGGACAAAACAATGCCGAAATGGATGAGGAGAAACACGCATTTTCAAGATCAATAATCCAGGTAGTAAACAAAGTCAAGTACCCCAACTACGCATCCTGTTTCTGAAGATTGTTGTGTTGTCATTCTAAGTACTTGTGAAAGCCATGAAACCAGAGTCGGATTCCATGTATGAAAACCTAGACTGTTGATGTTGACTCTTTTCTTCCTTTCCTTCCTTTCTTTCATAAATTGAAGAGGATTCAAAAACCAAGAGAGAGAGCGAACTACACATGGTAGGTGACTGGGTGTTTTACTATGCACGATAGTCAAGATCACATGGCAAAAATATGGTGATATGGGAGCAGCATAACTCAGTGGGTAGATCGGTTGTCTGGTGATCAGAAGGTTGCAGGTTCAATCCCCAGTCCTGTAGTAAGCATGTCGAGGTGTCATTGAGGAAGACACTGAACCCCTAACTGCTCCCCAAGTGCCATATGGTGGCTACTCACTGCTCCTATGTAATGGGATGGGTCAACTGCAGAGATTTGCAAAATCCCCCCCTCTGGGACTAGTAAAGCAATCCTTCTTTTTAAAATAAAAATGTCTCTTTCCATAAAAAAATAAACTTGTATTCAAACGCCCGTATTCACCCCTTTTCCCCACTTCAACCTAGGAGAACCAAGTCTGACTATCCTCCAAGGGATGGAGATGATGATTTTCCAAGTGCGAGGTCGGACCATCCTCCGAATGAGGGGGCTGTTAATCCAATGACTGACACAACTGACAATTCTCAGAGTAGGTTTTCTAAAATTCTAGATTATGGAAAATGACTGAATGTAATATTTTGAATTTACTATTAATAAATAATTACTTCTTTTGCAACCCCATTGTCAGTGATGGAGATGACAATGCCTCAAGTGACCCGGCTGAAAATCCTCGGAGTGATGGAAATGAGGCTTTTCCGAGTTACAGAGATGATCTTATTAACAGTTATGATGATCCTCAGAGTGACATTGAACAAGGTGACATCTTAGGTATGATAGGAACCAATCCAGATATGGACACCACGTTAACTACATCTGGCAGCACTACAAAAGCAGAGGCAGTACTAATGAGAATGAGCTATGCATCTGTACATCACATCAGTGGTACTGCATTGCACAATATTGTGCAAGTGGTTAAAACTTTGTTTGGACAAGAATTTCTGTCAAATTTAAAATACATGTTTCATACGATATTCAAGAACAATTTAGAATAGATTGAATTTCAGTTCTATTGCCAGTCCTGCAGAGCAAATATAGAAATGCAAATAAATACAATGGACAGTGGAATCACTCACTGCCCCATATGTCATGACACGTTTAGTATTGAGTCAAAGAATGATGGTAGCTATTTCAGTAATGTACTCATTGCCCCACAAGTACAGTCTTTGCGAGAAGATTCAGACCTTAATGTCCACCTTAATTGCAGGTTTGAGAGGAAGCGTTGGATTTCTCTGCATTTTTGACACAACTTATCATATAGGAGCAGTGAGCTGCCTACATATGGCACTCGGGGAGCAGTTAGCGGTGAAGTGTCTTGCTCAAGGACACCTCAACATGCAGGGCCAGGGATCGAACCTACAACCTTCCGATTGCCAGACGACCGCTCTACCCACTGAGCCATGCCGCCCCAATAAATAAATCAATTTGGTTTGAAACAAAATTTACAAAGTTTTCATCACTAAGCAATCAAGTATATATTTGTCAAGGTGGCTGCAGGCTATTAACAGTTTGAAAGACCACTTCCATGAAAACGGGCATGGTCAGAGACAACAATAGGATTATATAAGCATGAGGATATGGAGTGGAAAAGTCTTTCATCTACAAGGAAGTAGTCTATTTGCATAAAAGTGTGGTGGACCAGTGAGAAGAAAGAATATGCTTTTCCAGATGGATGAAATACTCTCCAAAGGTCTGAGACTGTGGATTCAGACATAAAGGTTAGGAAAACCCCAGTGGAGGTTGACAAAGTGGTAGATTTAGTGGAAGATCGATCCAAATGTGGATCTAATCAACAGTTAAAATCACCGACCAAGATCAACATATATGAGGACATGTCAGGAACTGCACAGAGAACAGACTAGAAAAAAAAATCACCATTGTCTTAATTAGGACTATAAATATTAACAAGAAACACACTCATATTGAACAGCCTACCACTGACAAATATGTATCTACTATTAGGGTCAGCAATCACGTTAGAACCGGTAAAAGGTACTGATTTGTGAAGTAGAATAGCCACCCCTCTTGCCCTACCCTGAAATGAGGAATGGAACACCTGACCAACCCATCTGCTCATAAGAATTGAGTGCTGTAATACCTTGAAATGGGTGTCTTGTAGATAAATGATTTTGAGCTTTCAGCTGATGAAGGTGCCGGAGCATCTTGTTAAATTTAACTGGGTTATTGATGCCCCTGGAATTCCAAGTAATACAATTAATATCGTTCCCACCAGTTAGATGGACTACACCAGGCTGAGTCATGTCTTAAAAGAAAGAGGATGTGTAACGGACAAGGCACCATGCAAACTAAATATTTTGGTTGACCTTATTATTGCAGATTCAAAAAACAAAAGCAAATAATGAGGTACAGTAAACACATAAAAGCAATGCATAAATAAAGATGGAGAAACCTTTTATCCCAGATCCTCTCTTGCCGAAGTATCTCCCCAACTGAGATACAAGCAAAACCCCGAATACAAGAAAAACAAAGCATGATAACTCATATTCTTATTTGGATTGTAGCATTCACATCTGAAGACAAAGTAAATGTAGCTGTACTACTTAGAACACTAGATGTCATTTCTGCATTCTCTCTACCACATATTTATGATTTATGATTTATGATTTTCTCTGAAGACATAGCTCCCATAACAAGATCGAAAATCGAACATATATTTGCGAATTTCCAAATACTCACGAAAGAGACTAGCAATGTTCCATTGATACGCATATCCAAGTCCGTTGGCTTACTAAAGATCACACTCGCTCAGGACTGGTTCACGAGTTAGCTTGAAAAAAAAGTGAGCACTCATCATATTACCAATCCACAAAATGTATTTATTTGGGCACTGTAATAAAGTCCTTCATCTTCAAGTGTTTTTTTCCGCAGATTGTGATATTTTGTTTTGGTGCTAGCTTGAAGCTATATTTTCTTTTTTTGTTTCCATTTGTTTCTATTTTCACATGGATGGTATAATAATTTTATATGTAAAAATGAAATAGAAATTAGTGTGAACTATTTTGTGATTTAATATTTTCAATTTTAAATAATGAGATAAAGTATGAAAAGGCAGTCCATTGTTATACACAGTAGAATGATGTATACTTTTTCATCAGTCATTCTTCAATACATCCAACAGTCTTGCTTTATTGTTTACTAAATGTAGGTTGCAGGGACAATGGAGATGTTTTAGGTACTCAATGTTTTGATGTAAAACTTGCACTGAGGCACAGTATACAATAAATACCTTATCTGAAGATTTGCAGTCTGTAATCTTAACTGATTGAGTATACTCATGGAGTTTGGTTTTTGGTTTTTGTTCAGCACCTTAATATGTTAAAAACGCACACAGAGATGCATGTAAGTGCACACACAAAAACAAAACTACTTGGGACAAATGTCAACAGCAGGTCACTTGGAATAAATAAACATTGTGTTTCCATATTTTAGACACATTTTCTTCTATAATATATGTCTTAAGTGCCTTAATATTTGTAGCATTAAAATTAAGTATTGAAAAACTATTTGTGCTGCCTTTAATTCAAAGGCTTAAGCTGTCAATAGATGATTATGAATACTAATAGAGCATATATGTGCATGACTTACAGTGATAGGATTCAAAACCAAAGAATAACGTGTATCTGATTATTATAAATAAGATTCCATTTAAAACCAGTACAGACCATTGTAAAGCCACTAGTATAGACCATTAATTAACCATTAAAGATTACAAACAAGTTACCATTAAAAACCAACAGAAACTACCACTCGAGTCCAAAACCATAAGGTTACCATTAAAGACCATCACAAACCATGGGACACCATTAAGTATCAGTAGATTAACATTAGGATTACCATTAGGATAAAATTGACGAGTATCAGTGACCATTAGATTGCCATTTAAACACAGTACATGCCATTAGATCACCAGTAGACCACCAGTAGAGGCTACTTGGCACCATTAAAAAAACCTAAAAAATACCCTAATGGTTCAAGGACCCCAGAACAAATGACACACACCAACAATTCAATTGACCTCCTTCATTTCTTTAAAAGTAAATCCAAACTTGAGGCAGGCTTCTGAATATTTTCTGGACTTCTCTCGTTTGCATTTACCTGTTATTGTTGTTGTTGCTGCTGGCAGTATGACTTTAGACTCAACAGCACTCTCACCTGCTGTCTTAGAGGAGGTGATGGTAGAGTAATTAGCTCGAGGCCTGTTATGAAGTGATCCATTCTACTTCACCCTTGAATAGTTGTTATAACATAACTGGTGATGTTTGTGGGTTAATAATTCCTTTGGGGATTAACTATCTGCATTATAGCCAACACGTAGCTTGCTTGCTAACCATCTAAAATGCTTTCTTTCACAAGACAGTTACTTAACATCTGCCTAGTATAATGTAGTCTACAATTGCATCATGGTTGCATGGAAATCTCAAATCTCGTTTGTTAAGAATAACTTATTTTATACCTGTCATTGGTTGGAGTCTACTTAATATTTTAATTTTTGTGTAAAATGTATTTTCAAGATTTCACATCTTTTTTGACCTCTAAAAAGAATTGGTGGACCCTAAGTAGTACTTCCGCAGACCCCCTAGGGGTCAGACTGTTCATCCCAGGCTATCTATCCATCCATCTCTACCGCTTATCCGAAGTTAGGTCAAGGGGGGAAATCGTAAATGGATTTGTTCTTATATAGCACTTTTCCAGTCTAACAACCACTTTAAGCGCTGTACAATGGAAACCTCACATTCACTGAGCTACGCGGCGGGATACAGACTTGGAAGACCTGACTCCCAGGCGTGGGAGTCAGTACCCACTATTTCCGTTCTCAGTGGGCAAAAGGCTGGAATAAACCATTGAAAGGTCGCCCGTCCATCGCAGGGCAGATCAATCAGGAGATCTTGCTCAAGGACGCTTGTCTGCAGGTGCGGGACTCGAATTTGCAAACTTCCTATTGCTAAACGGCCACTCTACTCACTGAGTCATTCAGTGCCATTCAGCCGGATTTTATCCCTGCGCTACATCAAAACTGTTACCGGCTCGATACATAGGTCCTCTTACCAAAAAAGTCCGTTGTTACATTGCTGACACCACCATTGGTGCATGGGTTCGTGTAGTACCCCTGGAAAAAGGGGAAAGATAAACACAGTACCACAGGTCTGATTTCTCGCCAAATGTATTAATGATGAAAACTCAGCAGCGTCCTTTTGTCAGATCTCTCTAGGCATAAGCAATCTATCAATTCAGCCCTGAGCAATCACTCCCCGTGTGAAATGCCAGCAACATTACTCAGCGGATTACAAGCAATGGTAAAAGAGAAATGACAAAAGATAATTATGTAATGTATGTACAGAGTAATGGGATCAACATTCAACATGTCACATTCGTGCATACGTGTGCATTCACCGATTGGAATCCACTTT
>OMLC01036595.1:0-11169 GCA_900302585.1 Regalecus glesne
GGTAAACAAGCCTGAATGGGGAGACGCGAGCAGAGTCCATGGAAGCAAATAAAACAGGGGAGGATGTAAATGGATTTATCACTGAGCCTTCTCTCTCTCTTCCTCTCTCTCTCCCTCACTCTCTCACTCTCACTCTGTATGTGTGTGTGTGTGTGTGTGTGTGTTTTTCTCTGTCCTGCCAAGCAAGGTGGCACTCTGGGCACTCCCTTTAACAAGTCGAGCGCAGGCCTCCGGAACCCGGGCGCTCGCACAGCTCCGCATCAGTGAAGTAGGAACTTGTTTTTTTCCTACTTTTCAGTCGCCCATACACCCTCCCTCAGAAATAATCAGTCTCTTTCAGTCTCCCCCTCTCTCCAGGGTAGCTCAGTAGTTGAGTGTATGTCTCCAAGTCAGACATTGGGGGTTTGATCCCTCTGCAGTGTTCAGGTTTATATCCATGTCCACCCCCCACAATGTGGGGACTGGTCGTGACATGTAAAAATGGACCTGGTATAGTATATTACTGCTGCATCTCTCTCTCCCACTCTCTCCTCCATTTGAGTGTCTCTCTGCTGTTGCAGCCACAGCAGTTCTCAGAGTCGCAGTGGCATCAACTCTGTCTCCATTTAGAGTGTGAATGATAACACTGCACACTACCTGTGTGTCTGGCTGAACAGACACATACACCCCGCTCTCCGCTTCCTGCATTATCTGCTACTAATCCAAATCAGGAAGTTAAAAAAGCAGGTTAAGCATGAAAGCCCTATGCTGAGTAATGAGAGAGGCACCCGTTTCTATCTTAATTGTGTGTCTCTGCATTCATGTGTGCATGTGTGTATGTGCACGGGTGTGTCAGTGTGTCTTTGGATGCGAGTGCAGTGTGCACGCTGCAGAGAAACCTACCAGAGCGTTATTCGAGGCTTCACTTTCAAAGGAACCTTTCAATCTGAGTGCAGGGAGAGTGGAGTTAAACTGAAACCACCATAAACAGACTCTTGTGTTTTATAACTCACCTGGCCTGCCAGAAACAGCTCCCAAGGTTTCCATGTACCGGGTGGGGGAAAATATGGATTGAATAGGGAACACAGTATAAGAGTCAGGAAAGGGGGGAAGAAAAGTGAAGAGACAGAGAACCAAATTTACGTCCCCCTGTTGACAGCATTCAGGTGTTTGTGAAAGCAGAAAATCCATTCCAATCGACCTGGAGGAGCAAGGCCGAGGTAGAGAGAGGATTGGGTTGTACACTGCTCCTGCTTCTCAAGGGAGCCTTGATCACAGTTATAGCCCCCCGTGTTAATTAAGGTGCTTTGACATTTCAGCATTAGCCCAGTCTCTCATCTTGGCACCCTGGCAAATCTTTACCCGGCTCCTGAGAGGACGGGTTAGGAGAGATGAAAGGCTGTTTTGGTACAATTGTTAGAGAGGGGATGGGGTGGAATGTGTGGGCTTTATTGGTGCACCAACCTTTGGGAGTGCAGCATCCTCTTGCCATTGGCTGATTCGGAGTGTGTGTACACCTGCACTGATGTGCACACACACTTTCTCTGTGTCCTGCAACTGGGGCTGCTGCTAATCGATTGATCTTCCATGGCAGCATTATCTGTCCTAATCCCAGGTTGTCATTAACACCCACAGTGTCATTTGTTATGTATTGATCTATTGACCCATTGATTGGGAAGGTATACAGATGATAACAAACACGTTGAAAAGTAGAGAATGGATGTCAAGGAGCCTGACAGGAATTAATGAGGTTTGACTTTTCCTTCCCTTAGCAGCTTTATGTTTTGTTTATTTTTTTGGTAGGGAAAGATGTGATGTGCAAAATACTGTTTAACCAACACCTGGTTCTGGACTTGGTTAGAATCAAACGGTATTTTACACATCAGTCAAATGCATTAAGGGGGGGGTGCAGTTGTTCAGTGGTAGAGCATGTGCTTCGGGAACTGACTAGCCAGATGTTGCAGGTTCAAACCCACTACCTAGCATCAGGAAGGGCATCTAGCTCCATCTAAGTCTGTGTCCGCCTCCACTATGTGGGGACTAATTGTGACTGTCATTCTAGCCAGGTCCATGTCTATTTTACGTGTCACAATCAGTTCCCATGTTGTAGGGGTGGACACGGACTTAGATGGCACTCGAGAAAATAAAGTTGGATACCCTTCCTGACAGCGCGCGATAGGATAGAACACGCAACACCTGACTTGGAGGTGTATGCTCTGCTACTGAGCTATCACGGTCCTAAACATGCTAAATGGACTCATTTTTATGATGTGCTTTTCTAGTCTAGTGACCAGTATATGCACTTTACGATGAACGCCTCACACTTACCCGAGTATGGGGGATTAAAACCAGATACTCATTCCTGATGCCCTGTGGCAGGATCAAACCCCCAATGCCCAACTTGGAGGCATGGCCTCATGCGATTAATTTGCATGATTCATGCAAAAAAAGAGGAAGAAGAAGAAAAACTTTTGCTGACAATATGACTTCTCTTGGATTTCCTCATGTACACCATAATCTATATCTATTTTTGGTGACTCTCTTGCATTCTCTGTCACCCTCCCCACTCCTCGAGCCTGTTCCTTGGGACTCGTAGGTTGTTATGCTAAAGCTTCAGCAACATGCTGTTCAGAGTGCCAAATGCATTAAGGCTCAGTGCAGGCAGAGTGGAAAACAGACACTGTTTTCAGACATCGCCTGGAGCTTTGGAGTTGCTAGCCATGTCTGTTTCTTCTCTCAAAACAAGCTTTGACATGGTGGAGGGAGGCAAATACACTTCCTTCTCAAATGTTAAGTGGCATATACATCCAAGTGAATGCTAAGTACAATGTATGTGCATTCTAGAGCACTGTGCATAAGTTATATGGGAATGGTCGCCATAGTATTTAACTGTGACAGACTCTTACAATCAAAGTTTAATCAAGGTGGAGAAGTAAATGGAGAGAAGCTAGCGGACATTCTGCCACTGAAGGTTTAAACAGCTCTTTAAAGTAGTGTTAAGATGTTTAAATCTTCATATGTTAACTGGAAGCATCCCCCTCAGGTGCATCAACATATTTGCAAAGTTTTGATCGTCTGACTATGAAAACACTTGGGCCTGATTGCCACCTCTTGTGGCGTGTGATGTCAGCCATGCTGACATGGGTGGATGGGAGGTCAGAGTGGTGTTATGTTGGTCCCTCTCCAAGTGAACAACCACTTGGTGGGTTAACCGGACCTGCCATTCATCACTGATGAAGTCTCAACATTAGACCCTTTCAGACTCCACGCCTGTACAGTGCCATGTCATGCCAGCAGGGATAGACTAGTCTTTCCATCACACTGCAGATCCCTGAAAGCTGGCTGCACTCACTCTACAAAATGTCTGGGGACCTGAGGTTTTAAAGTGATCTAAGTAAGCAGGGTCTAATAATTTATGGGGTAAGAAAAACAGCCAGGCCCCTAATCAAAGCTCAACTGAGTAGGAGTCCTGATTTAAGATCACTAACCACCAGATCAGCACTCTTATTCTCAAAGCTAAGAATATGGTGGCTGCAGCCCAAGATATATAGCTTCAGATCCATACCAAGCACAATATGGATTCATTTAAGTGTCTGAGACACCTAATTGTGAGCTGCTGTTGGCGTGTCCCACACTTGAGAACCTGACAGACTAGCTGCACCCCCAGAAACCCTTCAGGAAGGTGGAGCTTTTTGCTGGATTACAATATTAAATCCACCTGTGATAAATGGCTTGAATTTATTCCCTAATAGACCTTTTTCACAAACGGGGCCAGCATACTCCCGCTTTGCCATTGTAGGGCAAAGATTGATTCTCTCTGTGGTCCACAATGTTAGAAAGCATAGACGTTGGAAGTAGAGATGCATGGGGTGGCCCCCTATTACCCAATCAAAAGCTTCTCTTTACTGCACCAATCGCTTTTCCAATAAAGAATTGGTGCGTAAGTTTGTATGACTTTGATTTCTGTCTTTTATGTTTCCTTAGAACATAACGAATAAATGCATTCACAGTCTAGTGATGTGATTGTCTGCTCAGCCATCTGTAAACTCACTAAAACCCAACATAATGAGACATGCCATGGTCATCATCAACTCTTATGGATGAAGAAAAGGTCATAAATTATAAGCCTATCCCCTGCTCAAAGCACTTTATGCATCCCGTCATCTTGAGCTAAGAAGGGCACCTTGGCAAGAAAAAAGACTCTTGACACATGCTAGTAAAGTTTAGTACAACATATGTGCATTCAGAAGATATGAAATAATGGGTGGAAATGTCAAGTAGCGCCAACACGATGTGGACATTCATACAGTCTGGCATTATGAGGTAGATGTATTGACAGAGTGCAATATTTGAATGCTAGAACTTTTGATGCATGCACACTTTGACCTGGTTAGCTAGAAAGTGAGGTCAAATTAGGTTAGCAGTGCAAGTCAAGGTAATGTCATAAACACGGATATTCGATTTCTTTTCAAAACCCCCCTCTGAGCCAGCTAAGCAACTGGGAGACATATTTTTTAAAAACCTTTATAAAAGACTTGTAAAAAGCCCCAAAAAATAAATTTCCATGAACCCTCCCCCCAGTACTGTTAAGTACAGTTAAAGCCACAATAATTTCATCACCCACTTAATTTTTTTATTAAATAGTAAGTCATCACCTGCCACAGAACATATTGCATCATTGTAGCACCACTTTTGGATGACATCACCCATGTTACACAATCTCAAGGAATCTAAAATCAACCCAGAACTCTGGCTTTAACTAATGACATGAAAGGTGGACGTACTCCCTGCCCTCCCCTGTTCTCTGCTCTGTTCTTCCTGCGATTGTAGATTGAAAGTTTGGTCTCTCCTACTACCAGATTTTTTAGGTGCCTCTTGAAGGCGTCAGATTTTTGAAGCTAACTCCAAAAATGAAGACTGTCGTAGCCCACCTCTCACCAAACCATCAAAAAAGCCACTTTATTTTGTCATTGCATTCTTACAGTGAAGTTTGTCTTCTGCATATAGCCCATCCTATCGTGTAGGAACAGTGGGCAACTGCAGCATCCAGGGAGCAGTTAGAGGGTTTAATGTTCTGCTTAAGGACACTTTAACATGCTTTCTGAAGGAGCCACAGATCGAACTGGCAATTTTCCGATTACTTGACAACCTGCTCCACCCCCTGAGCCTTGCTACCCTTTAAAAACATTCTGTAGTGCATTATAAACTTATATGGTCTTTTGGATCTGTAAAAAATAATGAACAGTCTTTACTTCTCCAAAAAAATGATATTTACTGGGGTTGATCATGTAGATAAAACTATTTACTGCAATGGCACCATGTAGAACTCTCCATTGTAAATCACCAGTCCTTTTCTTTTAAAGGCAGTTTATATGAAACACTCCATATTAGTTTCACCCACTGCTCACATATACTTCTTGTCTCCACACTGTCAACTCTCCCACCCAGTTTACATTTGTTCAGTGTTTTCACATAACATACCGGTTATGCAGTTTTCTCTTTAAATGTGTACAATTCCACATATTTAAAGTTAATCACACTTAATACGAGTCCTGAGTATCCATCCAGATTTGGAAAAAAAAGCCCCACTCTGGAAATGGATCATTTTCATCGTGAGTGTCCACTCCACCACTTTATCCCTGCGGCACCATAACCTCCCCCTCAGTCAGTCTCTAAATCCACATATTTATAGTGTGTTTCTGATCTACCGAATTGATCTCTGTATGAAATAAGAGGCCACAGACTGAGTGTTGGTCAGTCCAGGACCGGCTATTCCACTATTCTTCTTAGAATGACTGCTCCAGTGGTGCATATCATGCTGGTGAGACCCAGTGTTGTGCTGTCTTGAACATTCATTCTGGCCCCATTAGTGAGAGCCTCTTCTAATAGCCAGTGCAAAAAGCCAGTAGGCTCCAGCTCCTTCCATTTAAATAAATTCCATGTCTTAAAAAGTGCTTGATAAAAAGGAAGTAATTTACATAGTTTAAAAAAAGTCAAATCCATTAAAAAATGCAGTGTCTAAACTTAAACCAGCTGCAAGATGCTGCTTATCAAATCTCTTCAAACAACAACTTTTAGACATATAAGATATCTCTGTACAAACTTTAATCTGAATGTAACTGTTCTACTTTATTTATATACTAGACCATGGCCCTTTCTTGACTTGACTGTGAGAACTCAGTGTAACTTGTCCCAGACAAAAATCCACTAAGATGTCATGCGTTTTTGGTGTTAGGCCTTTAGGTGGCTCCATGCAGGCCAACCTATCCCACAGAGCAGAAGCTTTCGGGTTGTTAATGATGACCCTACATCTAATGGACATTTTTAGCTTCAGAAAATTTTATTTATTTAACCTTCCTTCAACTCTCTCAGCCACACCCTCCCAGTTCTTCTGCATTATGGTCTCATTGCCACTGTACACTCCAAGCTATTTGAAACCATCCTTCTATGTCAAACCCCCTGGTAGACCGGGTAGACCTGTCCAACTCCTCATTGCCCGTGCTTCAGTCTTTTCCAATTGACCAATTGACCTTTGCAATGCCATCGTTCCAAAGTCTTTAACAATTCCCTCCACTTTTCAAAATGTCTTCCAGGTTTTTGATCAAAACTGATATCATCTCCATAAGTTGATTAAAAGTGTGTCTTGTTAAAATCCTTAGTATAACATGGGTTCAATATAGAGTGAATATAAAGTCCTTGAGAGGGAACAGCCCTATCTCACCCTACTGCATTTTGAAAGGGGAACATAGTATCTCCCCCACACACATTAATTTTCCATATACTCTCAACGTCCTGGTTCAAAACCTAGATTAGAGCTCTAAGATCATAGATCATAGACACAAAGTCTTCAAACTATTCCAGAGTTAAATGTGTGCAAAAGCTTTTTCCTGATCTAGGGAAATGAGACCAGTTTCAAAGCCCAAAGCTCCAGAGATTTCCAAGATATTTCTAATTAAGGACATATTGTCCAGAATGAACTTACCAGGCACACTGTGTGTCTAATCTTTGTGAATTACTGAGTCCATCACCTCTCTGTTGGTTGCCCAGCGGTTTGGACAGGATTTCATAGTCCGTACAGGGAAGAGAGACTGGACACGATTTCAGGCTCTAGATCTCTCATAGATTTGATAATATCCCATGTGACACTGAGAGTGTACTTCTGACAGGGCTGTTTATCTCTGCTCCCCCACCACTGTCTCAAAGGATCATTATCTTGTTTTCTACTCTTAAAACCTCTCAAAAAATTAAGTACATTCTCAAATATAACATCACATAAAAGACCTGTGTTAAAATGCTAATATGCTCTTTCACCCATTAAATGAATGATTAAAACTTTAAAATGACCAGAAAGTGATCAGTAAAAACAACAAATAACATTTTGCACCTTAGAAATATTAAAATGATGTTTAAAACAATAAAAACAGTGTAACCTAGCCAGAGATATTAAATTCTCTCAGTGTGAGCCCAGTCATATTATCTTTTATCACCATTCATCCGTCCCTGCACATCCACTAAATCATGTTGCCAGTAGTTAACTCTGTGCACGCTGTGATACACTGTGAGCTTTCAAGTGAATTCTGTTTATGAAATCATTTTAGAACCTAAAAAGTGCAAAAAAACTCCTCAACATTAACTTTCCTTTCAATGGTGCATAGAATTTGTAAAAAGTGTACTTGCAGATCAAGTAAAGTTCATTTTATTTGTCCCATAGTAGGCATATAAATATGAATAAAAACTATATTCAAATGTTCTAATATTGTCCCAGCCACCATGAGTCTGCCCCCCACCACCTTTTCTACCTCAAATGCCACTGGTGTAAAGTCCTTTGAGAAGAGAATGCCCACACCCCCCTGGTTGTACTCTTGTGAGTCATCACCAACTCTCCACCTCGTTCTCTCCTCCAGTCAGACACATGAAACTGTTGCTGTGAGTCTCCTGCACAAACCTCACATCAGTCTGTTGAGTCAGCTCGTAGAATAGAGATCCTAGTGCTGCACTTCTTGTCCCATGTATGTTCAGCATACTGATATCAGTGACTCAATGCTAGAGAGATTGAAATCAAGTATAACAACAATAATGACTTACATTCAGGGTGTAAGATCTTGTCCATCGTCTCTATTGTTTAGCTCTTGTCTGATTCTCTGAACACTTTTCTTCAGTCTGTATGCCTCCTGTTCAGAGAAAACTCCTCTCCTTTTACTGCTCATTTGTGGCCTTGCAGAGTTCACAAACAGCTTTCTGTCAGAGAAGCAAGCCTCCGTTTTTACTCCCTTTGTGTTTGTTTTTTGAAAGAACGGTTTGATTTGACCAAAACTGTTAGCTCTTTTGGTTTTACGGCTAGCAGCCACTTCATAGTAAGAAGATCCATTGTCTCTATCAGCAGCAGAGTCCTCCTCCACACTGGATTTTGACTCTATTTGTTTTGCTGCTCTCCTTCCTCCGGTCACACTCGCTGCCCCTTTATTTGCCTGTGAATTTCCACTGTTGCTTTGTTTTCCTTTTCCGATGTATCTCTCTTAGGGCCTCATCATCATTTCTCATGTCAGCTTCCTTTCTTGGCCACTCTATGTCTTCTCCAGCTCTTTCACCTACGTTTGTTTTGTTTTCGCTTTGCAGCCTCTTGTCCCTCCCCTGCCTCCTCATGTTTTCTCTCACCATCCTGACTGTCTCACTGTACTTTGTCTTTCTCCTCCTGTCCCTGGACACTGCCTTGACTGCCTTGTCTTATTGTCCCCAGCTCATTCTGGCTCTGATGCTCAGTTTACCCTCTTCCAGGAGGTGCCTTGTAAAAACCATTTTGTCCTGACGAAGAGGCTTCGCCAGACACTCGGATGAGACTTCTCTCTCTACCACTACTAAAACATCTCATGTTGTCGGATGTTACAAAAATTATATGGTCAAAGTCACTTACTCCAACTTCAAAGGTTGAGTTTAGCTCCTCACTCCTGTTGCCCAGGATCATGTGTAGCTAGCTGTCTGCTGTGTGACATTACATCTTTTAACTGAGGAGACTTACAACCTGAGGACACTTTCCTTATTCAGGAGACTATTCTTACATTTTGTAGCTGACTCCCATGCCAACACTTCATCTCTAATGAGCCCGGGAACACTTGACATAGTCATTTTTTCATTGGTGCAGTGGGAGGCAGAACAGATACAAACGTATGGTTCATCACGGTCCTGTTCTCCACCATCACATTGTTCATCCAAGCAGTGGACTGAATGCTGTTCTAACCCACAACCTGCCCCAAGGCCGGCGTGCAGTTCTCCACTGAAGAAGCGAAATCCAGCATGATCTTAATGCTGTGCTTCCTTGTCAGCTTGGTCAGATCCATATTAGTGTTGAGTACACTGACCAGTAGACTGGCTGACTATAACCACACACACAATCCCCCTAAAATCTCCCTATATACATGCCAAAGAAGCAAAATAAAACACATTGTTCAATATTTATAATGATGCATACTCAATAATCCAAGTATGAAAGAAGTGATAATGGTGCGAGGGGTGAGGCAGCCCATGCCCCCCTCCCCAAATTTATGGCAACCCCCTAGCAGAAAATAGTCCTAACGTCCCTGTTAGAAATCCCACTTTCTGTCACCCTCCATACTGTCTGTGATTGTTAGTTTGTTCTGTGTGTTGTCAGATGACTCCATGGCTATAAAAAATGATTTAATTGAGGGTCACAAAATGCTAACGGCCCTGGAATTACTGTTTGGCTTGGGAGAGCCAGTTAGCATTTTGTGACCCTTGAGCAAATCCTTGTTTATAGTTTTCATTCACCTGACAACAGAAACATATAGATATGCATTGGCATCTGCTGTGTTGTCTTGCATGTCAAGTCAATTCATTTTACTTGATTATGGCATACTATGCTGTGCTTAAACACAAAATAAGTGAGGACGGACACGGTTGAGGATGACAAAAGGTTGGCTTTCCACATCACGGGGATTGGGAGGATCCAATGTTTAAGCAGCCTTGGTGAGATGAAGTGGATGTACGATGGCCATGTTTGTGAAAAGGGTCGATAAGTCCATCTTTTGAAATGAAAGCACATCAGAAGATTATTCCCCCTGACAGACGGACTGACTGACTGACTGCCTGCCTGGGCATGGCATGTCTAACTGTAGAAATTGCTGGAAACACAGTGAAGTGGTTATTGCGGAGAGCCAGGGGAGAGTGGGGAGAGGAGTGTACGGTACATTGGGCAGCGCGCCGCAGTTACAGACAAACTCCCCTGTGCAGTTCGGTTTACGATCTCACCGTGAGTTTCTCTCCCCTTCCTATCCTCTACTCTAGCCCTCTTCTTTTCTCTCCCTCTACCTTCACTCAGTTGCACGCAACTCATTCGACTCACATTGGTCTGCCTCAGGCGAGGCTAACAGAGGCATGATGGGAAAACATGGAACTTCTGTGTGTTGTAAATCTCACATCTGCTCTCACCACCGGAGTAGTGGTCTGGATTGTAGCCTATGTCCTCACGTACCCTGACACTCTCCTATTGCTCCCAACAACGAGAAAAAGGGGGAAAAAAGAGATGGAACACCATTCCAACGCCCCAAAGGTTTAAATGCAAGCTTTATGAGTTTACACAGGTGGAGGTCTCCAACTCCAGTTATGTTTGTGTGGAGAGGGTATTAAATATTTAAAGAAGTTTAGATACATTGCCTTTGGAAAATACGTTGCAGAAAGGCACTTGGAGCAGGAGGAGGACAGAAACAATAAACCGTCATTACTCAGATGTTTTCCTTCGGTTTGGAAGTGACGAGTTGTCGGAGAGCTCTATGGGGTATATGAGCTGTTAAATTAGTGGAGAATGCTGACTGTCTTGCAGGACCGTAATGCAAACTGAATACACCGGGTACCGGGAGATGCCTCATTTTCCAAGTGCTCTAGCACATTGAAATTAAAGCCACATCAAAATTGCTTTGACATGCATTCTTATGATAATGACACCCCCACCCGTCTAATGACTGTCAGCCCATTCGTAGCAGCAGCAGCGTCCAATAAGACTTCATTTACAGCCCACCTCCATTCAGAGTGAATGAGGGGGAACAAGGGGCGCTAGATGAGGAGTGGAGCGCCGGTCTGGTCCTTCATCAGCTCTGCGTGGCTGTTGGGATGGTAATTACACACATTATCAGTCATTAACGCAGTCTGCCACACTCTACTCCAAACAGGCAGGGAGAA
>OMLC01036597.1:0-20141 GCA_900302585.1 Regalecus glesne
GCTTACATGAAGTGGTTCTATACATTGATATTTATACACTCTTTAGAATAAGAGAGGCACTGTAACCACAATATCTCAGATGTCCTATATTACCCTGTGAGGGGGTAGCAGTAGCTCAGGGGTAGAGGAGGAACTTTGGGACCTGATGAGCCGGACATCGGGGATTTGATCCTACCCCCTCGTGTCCAGCCCCACAACATGAGGCCTGACATTAACATGAAAACATGGATCTATCTCCCTATTTTACTCCATCCACTGAGGGGTCAATTTTCATATTCCACGATTAGTCCCCATGCTGTGGGGGTGGACACAGACTTAGATGGAAGTTGGGGGGGGGGATAAAGCTCTATGCCCTTCCTGATGCCCTGTGGTGGGATCAAACCTGCAATATCTGACTCGTCGGTGTCCTGAATCATGGAATCTGCCACTGAGCTACCACAGTACAGAAGACAGATATCAGACGGTGGAGGACTCCAATGAAATGTTTCAGTGTTCAGTCAATAAACTCCAATACCTCTCTTCCAAAGGTTGAGCGAGAACCAGACCTGCCGACTCCTCCTCTGACGCTGTTGGTGACATATCCTGATGTGTCTCCTATGAAGAACTACCTGCTGTACCTGACGCAAGTCGCCACCAGCCCACACGTACGCATGCATGCCACCAGTGAGCTACCGTACAAACATGGACACACAAGCACGCTCACGCTCGCTGGTAGTCCATCGATGATGTCCTCCCTCCTCGTCAACAGTCCAACACCATGTCAGAGGTGGAGTGCTATGAGGTCTTTAGAAGGCCACAGGAGGAGCACCGTCCTCAGTAGCACCGTCTTCACCATGACGAGTTGGTCCTGGTGGCGGAGGCTGATGCCCAGGATGACCCGTCGCCCAGCATGACCACACTACTTTAGGAGACACATCGCACCACCCTGTGGGAGTGGCCTGTATACAGACACAAACATGCACAACCTGTTTAGTTCACCGTGTTGTTTCTTCCCTACCCTCTAATAGGTGGAATGTGAAGCAGAAGCTCTGATCAACCACATGAATATCAACCATGACAAACTTCTGAATCCTGTTCCAGTAAAAGAAACGCTGAGCGTCTTCCTAGTGGTGAGCGACGATCACTTGAGTTGGTTTTGCTGTACAGACAATGCTAATCTGTGGCTAGGGTTCGACCATTATGTTTACATCTGATTTGTTCTACAGGACTGCAATGAGCGCCCGTGTGCATCCTTTACCTGCTCTATCCCCGAGGTCATATTCAGTCAGATTAACGTCACCTTCAGAGTGTGGAAACCTACTTTCATCAAGGTACGGAGGGGGGGACAGTTTATATTGTACCTTCTGCTTTCACCTCTTTTAGGGGTTAGATTTGGTGAAATATTGATAAAGGAAATGGGTAATGAAAGTGGGCCAAACAGACCGTGGTTCAAGAGAGAAACTAACATTGCACAGTATCCAGTTTTCCCATTGTGTAACCATTCATATTGGGAATGGTCTGCCATGAAGAATGAAGACACATTCAGCTTCTGATCATCTTTGATTTTAACAATCATGACAACACTGTTTCTAGTTCAATCTAATGTCATGGTGTCCACCATAACCTGAGCAGACTTAGTAGCTGCAGTAACTCAGCATTAGAAGTAGAGAGGACAAAGTCCTCAGCATACACTGGTCAATAAGACAATCCTCCATCATACAGCCTGTCTTATACTCTTTTAGCTTTTAGAAAAATAATCCATATATACATAGAAGAGAACAGGTGACAGTGTTCCACCTTGTCAGACCCTTCCCAGTGACATTGGTCACTGGGAGCGGTCCAGATATTCTCTTACCCCATCTACTTTGCATGGTTTGATATGAATACCCAAAGTGCAAGATCCTTATCAAATAAGAGGGGCCCCTCGCTCTTGTAGTTTAACAAACAATTTACCGTGATTGAATATAATGCTCACAAAAAGTGAACAGCTTAAATCCTTTATATCCAAAATCTATTGTCATGTTATTAATCTGTTATTTTCAATCTGATAACAAACAAGCTCACGCCTACTGAGATCAGTCACTTAATATTCCTTTTCTGAATTGTCACTTTCCATTTTCTTCCTCACTGCCACTGTGTTTCTAGTACAATGGGGGAACAAATACTGTCAGGTCATAACCGAAAGTCCCAACATGGGCATTATTATGCCATGAAGTCATGCCACCAAAAACCCTAATGAAATCAAAATGTAAGCTTTCCAGTTTTATTTTGTGCTTTTTCTGATTCCAGGCAGAATTCTCCAGTTTGTACATGGTGGTCAATGCCACCCTGGAGACTAACAACGCCAACCTGTTTGTGCTGAGTGAGACGGACAAGAACAGAAAAGTGAGTCTCAAGTGTTTGCTTTTGTGTGAACAGTTTAAGGATTTCTCTTCATACTTGCTCAGCAATCCAGGTAAAGAACTCATAGAAAGTTAATTGTGTGTGTTTGTGTGTCTATGTGTTTTTCAGGTGAAGGTCCAGGTTTCTAAGGAGGCTTTAGGAGGAATCCCAATATGGATTATCATTATCAGCATCCTGCTGGGGCTGCTCATCCTAGCACTGGTCATCTTCATCCTCTGGAAGGTAACCAAGCTTAACTCCTACTGTGCAACTTTTTCAACAAACACTGAAGGATTCATACGTCTTAGCAGATCACCAGGAACCCCTGTTTTCCCTCATAGTGCTGCAACCCTGTATATGATGCCTTGTGATTCCAACTATCCCCAATCCCCAATTACCCAATCTTCTGTGAATAATACACATGATAAACTGATTTAACATTTTAGGTGTGATTTCCTTATTTCCTTATTATTGAGCATGCGTAAGGACTATTTTAGAAGTTCTTTTTTTCTATTTTGTGTGGTTGTAATTGTGTTTCTGCCTGTCTAGATGGGCTTCTTCAAGAGAAAATCCATGGAGGACAGGAAGGAGGACCTAGTGGACTGAGATGCCCAGATATAAGCTCCTCTGTGGCAAACAACTACTATTGTCATCAGGTCGCATAAACAAGGTGACAAGCAGAGACAAAAATGGATGGTCAGGTGGACGGAGTGAATACCATCAGACCCACAGCTCCCTCTGTCAAATAGTATTCACAAATATCATTTACATCTGTGTCAATCTACTGCGAGGAACAGATAGGTGGAAGTTCTCCTGGGAAATCACAGATTACATGTTTGACTTCCATATTCTTCAATTTGGTTGTCCGAGCTTTCTGGCGAGTACTATCCACAGTAAACAGCGAGAGTCTGCAAACACAAGCAAGAGAAGTAGAACAACTTTTTGTGAATGTTATTTGACCCAGGTTTGTTTTACAGTGAAACGCCCCGACATCAGGTCAAGCGGGGGAAAGACAGTAGGACGGGAGCAAAAAAACAACAACAAGTATACCTGTCCACCTATGTCCACCTATGTCCACCAATAACACCTTGGCCAGATATTAGTTGACAAAGTAGCACGTGGCTGTTTTACAATCTCTCACGAAAGCTTTTTTTTCTTCCCTAAATCTACCACAGCTACAATGCAAACGTCTCAGGTTTTTCAGCATTAAGTACAAAAATGATTTAAACCACCTCACATATTTTAGTGTCATTGCAGCGACAATCTCCAATAGTCCCATTTGCTTCTGAGATATGTGAACTATGTGTGGGTTTGAGCGGTCTATATGATACTGTAGCCTAAAGCTTGATTTTTATTTTTCGGAGACACTGTACATTTTGGTATTTTTTTTCACATTGTTGTTCTTCTTTGGTTTGCTCTGTTTCTTTTTTTTTTTCTTTTAAGACAAGTTTTATCCTTTCCGCAATATCATTACACATCACACATATAATTCATAATGTTGGCATAAGACACTGACATGTGCACAAGATTTGGTTTTGGTTTTGTGTTGTTTTTTTTAGTTGTTTTTTTATAAAGGACGGTGCAGTATGTGTGGTTTTATTTTGTAATATGTTTCCATCGGAGGGGTGGCATAGCTCAGGAGCTAGGGTGATCGACTATTAATCACAAGATTGGTGGTTCGATTCCTGGTTCCTTCAGAAAGCATGTCAAAGTGTCCTTGAGCAAGATACTGAACCCCTGACTGCTCAAACCCTGCGATGTAATAGCAACACGACCAGAGTGTCTCCCCGCTTTTCACCCATTGAACACTGGGATAGGGTCCAGCATGACTCCACAACCCGACTTTGGATATTTGATTGAAGATGGATGAATGGATGGATGGATGGATGGATGGATGGATGGATGGATGGATGGATGGATGGATGGATGGATGGCTGTTGCAGTTGTTTGATCTTAACACAATAATTTAGACTCCTCTTGTATAAAATAGAGTGTCTGTAATCATCAGTTTACATACCGGGGATACAGAAAGCCAACAGACTGCACCTTTAAAATGTGTTCTTCTGATTGTACTGTAACTGTAAGTAAATGTTCAAAAATGTAAAGCTTAAAGTGTACATATTGTTATGTTTTCCATGATTCTTATAATTTAAAATAGCTTAGAATTTAGCTTGTAATTCACTGAGTCTTTTTTTCATGGAGAGAGAGAGAGGATGGGATTTTGCTCAGGTGATAGAACTGTCAAGAATGAGAAATAAATAGTTTCTTAGTGCTTAACAAAATCATTGGGGCTATTGCAGTTTTAAGAAGTGGTGCAAATATGTAAATACTGTTCTTATACTTTGATAAAAAAAACAGAAATATGACTGTACCCAAAATTTATATGACAATGGGTGTATTTCTCTTATTTTCAAATCTGCTTTTTATTCTTTTAGCCCATTTTAGAATATTTTTTTATCAAAATGAACTGATGTTCAAGCTTAAAGTAAGACAGAGAACAATGAGATAAACACTTGTTCTTACAGATGCCTTAAGATCAATCCAAAAAGTTTTGACTATTCGCAGTGAGGGTGATCACATCCTTTCCGATCTGCGAGTTAACACAGAAAGGTTGCAACACTTTTCCATTTAAGATAATTGAAGATTATTTATCACCATTCACCAGCAGTTAAACCCTCTAGTATGTGAAATCCCCCCGTATAGGCTTCATATAGACAAGCTAGAGTGTTTACAGCTGATGTCAAGTACAAATACAGAAATACAGAGGTCATAAGGAAAAAAAACACCATACATGGTACAAAGTACCTTAGGAAAGGTAGCCATTGTCTTTTTCAAATTTATCATTTTCTTTCATACTTTGCACAGCTTCATGTTATGAAGGACTTGCAGGATAATATTGTATATGGGGCATGATGGGTCTCAAACCTCTCATTTTCTTCCTTGTTTTTGGGGGGAGGGGCTGCATAGCTCAGGAGGTAGGGTGATTGTCTAGTAATTAGAAGCTTGGTGGTTCGATACCTGGTTCCTCCAGAGAGTGTGTTGAAGTGTCCTTTTGCAAGACACTGAACCCCTAACTGCTCAGGACAACTGATAAAAATATCCTTGTGGCTTACTGACGTATTTACATTCTAAATGTTCATTAATATGCACTGTATCTATAAAGGAGATTATTGTTATTATTATTATTAATATTATTATCATTATTATTACCACCACCAGTAATAGAGTTTCAGGAAGGGCCTTTAGCCTTAATCCCCTACCTCCATCTAAATCCATGTCCATCCACACAATGTGGGGACTAATGGTAACATGTAAAAACGGACCTCTCACAAAACATATTTGTGGGAAAGGAAGACAGAAAAGGACTATTTTGAGTATTTATCATGAAAACCATGAGGCATAAAATGAGAGTTGTTAGATTTCCCCCCGATCATATACACTGCTGTGAAGTCTTCACTGTAATGCACTGGTTTGTCCGACTGCTTCTTCATCAGCACAGAAACAAACTCAACCTTATGTGGATGAATAAAGCCTTTATGAAGAACCATGGGTCCCTGATTTTCTTTAAGACTGAAACATCTCTGTCTCTTTGGCCCTCTGTTTCGATTCCGTTTGCTTTGTCACCATAATGAAAGAAAGCCACCGAACTAGACATGTTTATCATCAGATTACTGACAACACTAAATGAATATAACAAATATAACAAATGATAATTAAATGAATTGATCGTCTAAATGCTACACAAATCTGGTCTGGTGCTAAATAAAACACTGTGGCAGCCACTGTAAAGATGACAGTTCAACACCCACATCACAATAAGCTTTTAAATGAAAATCCACTGTACTTAAGAGAACATACATTTAATGTGATATGTTAAGTCTTTGCTAACCACGTGAATATAGTGTGCGTTTTCTTTTATCTTGTGTGTGGCTTTCTATAACTGAGCCTCTCAACAAAATAATCTCATATTACTGTACTCTGTACAGATGATCAATGCCTTGAATCTTGAATATCCCTTCTAGCCCATTTTGGAAACCTGAGATGTGTTTTATATTTTAGTTTAATTTCCTTTTTATGAAAACATTTTGGGTTGAACCTCTACCATCCACTCCACCTAATGGCGCTAATGCGCTAAAATCGTTGTTTGCAAATCGGTAGTAATCCTGAAGAAAGACGAGGAAGAAGCAAAACGATGGTAATGGAAAGGAGAAGAAGAAAGATGATGTAGAAGAAGAACGAGGAACCCTAAAAGATGGTAAAATTACCAAAGAAGAAATTAATAAAGGATTAATAAGAAATAGACGACAAAGAAGAAAATAAAAGAAGATTTAAAAAAAGAAGAAGAATAGACATTGGTACGCGCACACGCATTCTCGCTTCCACCGATATAATTTAAGTCTGCCTCTAGTGGCTGGTTCAGTCCTGGAGGTGAAGCAGGAGGATCGACAGTTTGTGAACCAGGTTTATCGTAACCAGGCGGATTTTGTGACTCTATTTTGCAACGTTTTCAACGTTATCTTACAGCTTTTGCCATCCCCCCTACTCGGGAGTCCGATGGGGAGATTGTGTCTACAAGGATGTCCCATGTGTGTAAGTGAACCATAGCGTTTATATGCATCTACCTGGTTAGCTTAGATACTCGGCTAGTTTGCCAACTGGACACTTGTGTTTGTGTACATTAATTAGCCTGTCATTACTTTATGCGTTTACTCTGTAGCCCCCATATCCACATAACTAATACCTTCTGGTCTGTGTATTAATTGCAAAGAAATAAATGTTTTATGGGGTTTATGCGTGCAGGACGGTTTTAACACGGAGCGGTTTGGCTTGGTCTGGCCAGGGACGATATCATTAATTAACTAGTTAACTTTCTTCGGATGTCTAGCAAGCTAATGTAATCCGACGAGAATGTGTGGTGGTCAATTCTGTTCCTTATAGACCAAATGTGCTGCTGGTTTCGTGTTTCATGGGCTGGTTTACATCCACCTGTTGGGTCCAGTGACCCTAATTCCTTACCTCGGACAGATGGGTGTAGAATGTTGTATTTGAGAAAGCCTCCGTTTGGGCAATACTACAACCGGGGCTGAGAAATACTGGCTAGGTCTGGTTAACCAAATTGTGTTGGTGATCATACCCTTTGCATATGTCTTTAGTATGATATATAAAAGATGAAACTGTACATTATCTTTTTACATTCTATAGCATCACTTGTCTGTGAGAGCATTGCAACGCTTTTCAGTCTCGTTTGGACGTTGGGTAACTACATTCACCTGTTGTGGTTAGATGGCTTCATAATTAAGGACCGGCGTTGACACCCAAATATGAACGTGTCGTCACGTTAGCTTACTGAAAGCATGGCCTGAAAGCTATCATGCAGAACCAGTGTAGTAGCATAGCCTTTTGGCTAAACGCAGTCAGTGTGGCCGGTGTTGACTTGTTAATTTAGCCCTAACGCAGCATGCAGTGGCCCGTTAAGGTTGGTTTAGTTGACAGTCTCACACTATCATGAAATATTGATGGTTCTATTCGCAGGGAAACCCATTTAACCACCCAGGGAGTCGCTGTAGGTTTCAGTTTGGCAGTCGACATTCAAGATTCAAGGTCTTTACTGTCTCTCCGGTTGTGTAAGATCTCTGTTCAGTTTGGTGGCCGATCCGAACCAGACAGTGATGGATGTGCAGAGGACAGACTGGATTATTGTAATGTAGACCTGAATCAGCAGTTCCTGGAGCAGGCTGAACTTGCTGAGCTGTTGTGCCAGTGGTGATTTTCCCTGTTTGCAGTTGCAGCTCCTATCTGTAGGATTTAGAAATAGCGTTCATTCAAATGCATTACATGCCTCTGTCTCATTCCCTGCATCTGTAGGATGTTTCATCTCTTAAACTACTTCTTTAATGTGATTCTTTTTTTAATTTATCCATTTATTTATTCATTGATTATTTCGGCTTTTTTATTTTTCATGTAACTTTGTGATATGGCTGAGGCTTACTTTCATCCAATGTGTCAACTAAAAGCTGTTTTCTGTTTCTCTGACATTTTTTAACATCATAATTGGTTCAAAAACCTGTACACTTTAACCTGCGGGGGCGGCATAGCTCAGTGGGTAGAGCGGTCGTCTGGCAATCGGAAGGTTGCAGGTTCGATCCAGGTTCGATCCCCTGCACACAACATGTCGAAGTGTCCTTGAGCAAGACACTTAACCCCTAAATGCTCCCCGAGCGCCATATGCAGGCAGCTCACTGCTCCTATACAATATAGGTTGGGTCAAAAATGCAGAGAAATCCAAATTTCCCCTTGCGGGACTGATAAGGGAATCCTTCCTTCCTTCCTTCCTTCCTTCCTGCTGTACACAGGTCATGGATGCATTGCTTGTAGTTGGTTAATTCACTCCTTACTTTAAATATGGTAATCTGATGACTTTTTGTTCACACTATTGAGAGGTCTGATTTTGATCATGGACTTGGCTAGAGCTTGGGCCATTAAGACTGGATACCCTTCGTGATGCCCCATAGGGCTCAAACCCATAGCCTCTGGCTTGTCAAGTCCCATTCATTGGAGTTGGCCACATGGCAGCTCCATAGTGACATTGATGGGGACTTCAGAAAATGTCACTATGGATGACATTTTCTGGGTGGGTTCCATTTCAAAGCCCGAGTCAGACTGGTGTATGTATATGTTACCGTTGCATAGATGTGCTTGCAGGTAGCAATTTGGGGGAACTGTCCACAGGACATTTAGGCCCCCTTTATATTTTCTGTTTTGCAGATGTAACTTGTGATGCATGTGTGAAGGAGAACTTCAGCGGAAGACGCTACAAGTGTTTAATTTGCTGCAGCTACAACTTGTGTGCATCATGCTATGAGAGCGAAGCCGCAACAAGGAGCCACAAGAAGGAGCACCCCATGCAGTGTATATTAACCAGAGCAGACTATGGTAAGGTCTTGGCTTTAACTCAAGCTTATTGACCAATGAAAAATAACATCAATGTCAGCTTTAAAATAAGGCCCTTTTGTCACTAACTAGCTAGACAGTCATCTGTAATAATTGTAGTTGATGGCTATACATGACAATATAAAATGATTGTCAAAAGTTTCTTATTGACGGAGACACCAACCGGGGCTCTCTCACCAGAACTACATTACGGAGGAGATCCTTCTGCATTAGCGTTTGACCAACTCCAGTCCTTCACCTGTCCTTACTGTGGCAAAATGGGCCACACAGAAGCCACCCTACTAGAGCATGTCACCTCAGACCATGCAGAGATGTCCATTGAGGTGGTGAGTGTGCAAAATCCATGCAAAGTCCAAACTTAGCACTGTAGCACTGTAGATGCTGCTGTTGAAGCCTATTTGAATCAGAATCATCTCCATTTGGCTATGTATGCTTCCAAATACATGGAATCTGATACCAGTTTAGTTTCTCTCAATGTATTAACATAGAATAACAACACAGCAATCCTCGGGAATATATACAAGGACCTGTTGTATACTAGTGAAACAGAAGGCCATAGTGCAGAGGGCAAAATGTTAGAATAAATGTGTAGGCAAGTTACTTATAGACGTGACATGGACATGACAGAATATGCATGTATACATACTATCTACAATATATACATTATGCTTCGCTTTAGTATGCCAATGTTAATTTTAATGTTCACTGGACACACAGAAGACTGTCAACCCCTCTCATTCCAGATCTGTCCAATATGTGCTGCTTTGCCAGAAGGGAACTTGAACTATATGACTGATTATTTGGCATCTCACCTCAACACAGAGCATCATCGTCAAAATGGAGCGCGTATAGACTTAATATCCTTTCATGTGTGTGCAGTGGCCTACCTAAGACGTGTTTGATTTTAGTTTAAGTTGTTATGAAATGTAATCCTTTTCCATCTGATTCCACATATATGCATTTGACCCTTAACTATTTATAACTCCGGCAGATGGGTGGAACTGCTTCAAGAAGAGAAGTTCCTGTTAACAGGGGACGTAGGACATATAGGCAGTTAACTCTTGAAGCCGCAGGTGGAACTCGCATCTCTCCTCTGAGTAACATCTACACTCCAAGTAACAGGGATACTGTGGATCCAATTGCAGGTGAGGTCTGTTCACCCTTTCCTGTTGCATGGTACTGGCTCAACTAGACTCTACTATACTTGACTCTATTCACTTTACTTTTCTGGTACCACTTCATGACGAAGCCCTGTGGGTCACTTGTGGGTATGCTGAATAGTTTTAGCTCCCTTCTCTATCAACACCAACACAAGGGTTTTCTTTTCAAAAATTCAACAAGATGAACTCAAAATAGCCGTTTCACATGAAAAATATTAATGTAATAGATTTGCACAAAAAAATATTTAAAAAATTTGTTTACATGCATACGCTGTACATGCAACAATACAAGCTTCAAGATTCTTGCTTTGGTTTTTCCTGGTTATAAATAGGTTTTCAATTGTATCTAAAGTAACAGTAAATCCATATTTTGTGGTTAACGCTGACTGTGACGTGGTTGGTGTTATCCTTCCCTGGTAAAGTATTGGTGCAGGAAAATAGCTGATTTCTCAAATTTAGGACTTGGTCATTCATGAACAGCTATTGTGAAGGCTAACCGTCACCCATCTCTCACTACAGAGTTCTTACAGCGGTCAGGTGGGCCTCGTGCAGTAGGAGAGCAGATAAACTTACCAGGGGTATCATCACCTGAGGTACAGGAGCTTGAGTGGCAACCAGAGAGTCAGCAGGCGCGTGTAGTACAGCTAGCAACAACTCAGCGCATACTTAGACATACTCTTCCCTCAGAAGAAAACCGCACTACTACCCTGCCCAGTACAGCCACAACCAACACCACCTCCTCCCATAGCTCCAGGTTCCTGTTGGCAAGGTGAGTTCAGCCAATCTAATAGAGGCCATGGATCCAACTAGTTTAATTTCTTTTTCCCTTCTAACCTAAACCAAGAAATAGGCGTACTAATCCTATGTCACCGTCATTTAATCTCCCCAGTTTGAATGAAGACACGATGACTGAGACGGAGAGTCAGTTGCTGGAGTGCGAGGATGCTGATCACAGCCTGTTTGTGCAGGAGCTTCTGCTGTCCACTTTGATGCCTGAAGGGAGCTCCTCTTCAAATGAGGAGTGCCAACCCTTCGCAGACATAAGAGATATGGTCTGTGAGGATATCATGCCTTTAGATGTGGCATTAGAGAAACTTCAGCTGAGGGAGAGCTCTGCAGGAAAGGATCTTCCTCCGCCACCTCTATGATATCCAAGTATCAAGTAGACTGTATCCTCTCTGTTGGGACTGCCGGTATGACCGACAGAAAGCAGTCTTGTGCTTTTTTCCTTTGGTGGTTTTTCCCTCATAATACTTTTTCAGTTTTGGGGTTTAAGTTTGGGGTCTGTCACCTTGTAACATTAAACAGTCTTGAATGCAAATGCAGAGGGGCTTAATTTCTTAAAAAAAAACACTAAGTTTTCCTGTTGTGAATCAAATTGAGTGGTGAGTTGCTGAATACTTTAAAAGAATTCAGCAGTGAGCAATCTAGTGTCAGCCAGCTCTTACAAATGAGCTGTGATGTGATCCTTCAGGGCAATTTCATGGGGCCACAGTGGCTCAGTGGTAGAGCACATCCGGCCTTTATTCCCCATGCTCGGTAAATACGAGACATGCGTTCTAAAGCACTTTGGTCTGTAGACTAGCATATCACTCAATTATAAGTCTATTGAAATGTTGAATGGATTTATTCTTATATGGCACTTTTCTACACTAGTAACCACTCAAAGCACTTGACAATGTATACCTCACATCTACCGAGCCCTGCCGGGGATTATAAACGTGCTACGCCTGACTTAAAGGCACTTGTTCTACCCCTGAGCCATCATGGCCCATTTACAATTCTTGGTACTGTGTTTGGATTGTTAAAACAAGAATCTGAAAATACCTCACAATCTGGAATGACAATCCCAATGCAGTCAGTCAGTGCAGTGATGGACTGTTCTTAGTCTTTTCTCATCTTATTTCAGATGTTTACAAGAGCACATCTGCTTGATGTTCATTTTAAGGAAACGTTACCGTTGGCAAGGATGGGACTGGTTGCTTAGCGGAAACTGATGAGCCAGGTATTGCAGGTTTGAACCCACAACCTTTGTCTATCTTGTCAGTTACCAGTAAGCTACCATGCACCCCCCCCTGAAAACCTATATCTATTGGTCCAACTTTTCTTGGCATTTATTCTGTTTGTGTGTGAACCCAAACTCAGACTACCTACTTTTGGAAAGTTTCACTTTCTTTGTTACTTTCCATATTGGAGATGTTCTATCTGGTCATGTAAGAAGATGAATGGGGTTCATCTGGACACGACACAAGTTGAGAGAAACATTTCTCAATAAAACATTGTGTCCAGATGAATGGATTCAACTTTTTTTCTATTTCCTGACCAGGATTTCTGAGCTCTCATAAAGACGTCTCATCTAAGTTTTGAAGAAAAGACATTCTTTCATTCTTAGTTAACAATAGCACTTTCTATTTATTCATGTTTTGTTTTTGATTGTATTGAGCCTTGATATGAATCGCACCGACTCCATGCCTCTACTGTTACCCTCAATGTAAGATTCCATGAGATCTATGTTTAATTTGTTAACTTTCATACTGGTTCCATGAAACGGGCAGACTTTTCCAATGTAATTTTGAATTGGTACAATAAAACTGGTTGATAGATTGATTGCTCCTCCCCAGTTCCTTCAGAAACTATGTTGAAGTCTCGTTGAGCGAGACACTGAGCCCTTAAGTGCTTGTCCCCTGAGATGGAACGGTGACCTGTCCAGGGTGTTTCCCCTACTTTTCCTCAGTGAGTGCTGGGATAGGCTCCAGTATGGCTCTGCAACCACCTTAGAATAAGCAGTTGATAATGGATGGATGGACATGAGGGGAGAGATGACAGATACTGAGGGCTGGAGGCATAATGTAAGACATACCACCTTTATTAAATGCACAGTATTACAATGAACATTTCCATTAATTGCAGATAAGCTACTCACATAATGCACAAAGCATAGAATTGATTGATAGAACTGACTGATAGTTAAGCAGAAAGGTTGAATCTGCCAGGAGAACACACACACACACACACACACACACACGCCATCCCAGAGGCGTTACCCACACATAGACACAGTCTCTCTTTATATTAACAGGGTAGGTAAAATCTGTTATCTGCACAAGGATGAAAACTGTGATCCTGTTTATTATGTATTTACAAAAGAACCGCTGATCCTCTAAAAGATAGATTACATTCAAAAAAAGGTCCCGACCCTTCTAGGTTACATTCAAAATAATATACTATTCATGATGCAGATTCACAGTTATTATTCAAGGAGGATCAAAATAGGCTACAGTCAGTCAGACGCGAAGGGTTTTGGCTGATAATTGTGACCTTTGACCTCCTCTGCTGGGGACACTGGTCAGCTTGAGATCCTGACATTTTCTATCTGGTCCAGAGTTTATGGTCCTCCTGCACAGACACACAGCATCTCATGCAACCTTTCACATAAAATCCCCATCACAGTGGAGAGGAGAGGGTACACAGGGAGCTTCTTGGAGAAAAACACATTGTTCAAAGAAAGCCTTTTGCAGGTCGAAAACTGTAGTGGAAAGAAATGATGCCAAACAACGAGATGCCTCAGAGCAGCCAGAATGGGACTTTATTCAATGAACACACATATAGATGTTCACAGCATAAAGCCATAACCTATTCTTGTTTACAGCTTGCAGTCACCTCAGACTGAAGATGTCACCTGTTTGAGTGACGAAACATTTCTGAGTAAACTTCTGATCCAGTTGAATCCATTCACCTTTTTTGTGACTTGTTTACAGCTGTTTATATGCTTTGCAGACAGCCAAACAGGCTCTGTGTTGACATGCTGAAACACCCATTACTTCGCAAATGTGCCAGATGCTAGGTCACACTGACCTATTTCTTGCTATCTTTATCCAAGAAAACAGGATGCGCACTTTGAGAATTTGGCAGCACTAATCCTCTCATATCATCCTGTCCAAATAACAGGATACACCTTCACTGACTGCACCCTTTGAGAGTTTGATAGCACAAATCCTCTCACAAAATTTGCCAAAGACAGGATTGTATTCTCACCATTATGAACAAGCACAAAAAAAATCATACAGTTCAGCACAAATAAAATTATATTTACATTTAATATGTATTGCCAGTGGCCCATAACACATTTTCCTCAGTAGATGTCACAGTTTTGACATGATAGTTGTTTAAAACACAATATACTATTAAACATAGCCTACTATTTATATAGACAAATATCTGAACTGTACAGAATGGACAGCGGATTATATACAGCAGACACGTGACTATTATACATGACGGACAGATGCTATAATAATAGCGCGAGAGATAAAACTAACATTTTTATGAAGCACATTCTTTTTTCATTCATTGACCAACATGAGAAGGTCCAAATTCTTGCTTGTTGTTGGGAGTGGTCAGCTCTGAGCACATATGCTCATGTTGTGCAGTTTGGGCCCTTGCCAAAGTAGAGTAAAAGTGCAAATATCCTAAATGGTTATTTTAGGAATCTATAACACCATGTAGGAGAATGGCATGATAGTTATGATCAGTTAGCATAATACATAATTATGGCTGTTTTTAAAGAGGAAATGCAAAATAACTGTAGTTAGTAATTGAACACTTCTCTAGCACATATATATATATAGTAATTCCAGTCATCTCTTTCAATCTTGTGCAATAGAAGCCTGTTTCATGCAAACATTAGCTGCCACGTAAGCCCAACATATCAAGAACATTTTGATATATACTTCTACTTGATATATATTTCTACTACTTCAATTGCTTTACAACATGGTTTTTGTATTTTGTGTTTGCTTATTTAATTAGGGACAGAGAACATTAATGAACATTTAGAGTCAAATATAAATATGCCAGATTTACCTACCAGTGTTCCCTTCCCTTGACAAAATAAAGACAGCACATATTACCTAAAACTAATTCTACATACCAACCAGATACTATCAGCACATACGGACTAAAACACACAGTACATTACACATATACGTCAAAGTACAGACTAAATGATAAAGACCCAAGGACCGAGCCTTGAGGGACACCAAGAGTGTTATCAGAAGTTGCAGATGTGGAATGAAGTACTCTAACACACTGCACGATACACACTCGGTGTCTAGTGGGGAAGAGGGCAGAATAAGATAGTATATAGATACTAAGTCAATGGTGTTAGCTATTTATGATTACAAAGTAGATGTTTCTTTCTATGTCTACAGCTGCTGACCAATTTGTTTCTGTTATTAAGGTTGGCAACTTTAGGTTTTTAAATAATAAAATGTTTCTCTGACAAATACAGGCTGCACATTTTACTACTGGTAGAATATATCCTGTTCTTTGAGAGGGTTTTCCAGCTGATAGAATAATTGTTTCTGTCCACCAAAGACCAAATGTGACGGCTTAAAGAGTGGACATTGGAAGTAGCAGATGTATATATCCAAATGTTCTTCACTTTGGACTCACTTGGCAGCTGATAATTGTGTGAAGCTTGAAACAGGCTTGTCCTGCACAAGATTGGAAAAAGATCACTTGAGTTATTGGATTTATACATACATATGCAATAATATCAATATATTAGTCATCACTTGGCCAACCAAGGTTTTTCAGAGAGATGCAACCTTCCCTGGAAGATCTTGAGATTAATCTGACTAGAAACTTTTATTAGTGATTACCTCTGAATTTACCAAGTTGGTAAACACCAACCTCAGTGCATGTGAAGCCCAAATGTTGTTCTTGTTTTTTTTAAGGGATGTTCAAGTATTTAGCCATATAATTATTAATCTGTTGCATGGCCAGCATCCTCATATATAGCTGATCAACTCCCCAATTGGAAAGCGTATGAAAAAAAAAAAAACATAAGGAAATCTTAAGATTTGTTATACCTCCACAAAATATTAGCAATCTCAATCTATCGACACCAACGACGTTTGAAAACTTATCTCTGATGTACACAAAAACTACAATTTACAGATATCAGCCACCTCACAAGAAAGGTTTGCTCAATGACATTGCTGGTGAGCGGGCAAAATACAACATTGTGCTCATCTTTGGAGATGAGCACAGCTTAACACCATCTGGTCCTCGTTCACTGTGCTTTAGATACATTAAATCAACACATAAGATTGTAGATCATATAATGCGGTCTGACCACGGGTTAAACACAACAACCTCGTCGATGGAGAAGAATCTGTGCATCTACCGTGAAATAAAACCACATTTACAAAAGCAAAAATAACATGATGATGCATTTTTTTGAAAAATAATTTTTTGAGAATATCTGCACCAATCGCAACCTATATTCTATACACGCTTCTATGTCTTTTAAAAGCTAAAATTATTTTCTACATAGATCATTTCTCCATTCGACATCATGGTGATGTATTAGAAAGTGACGTACAAATGGTACATACTGTACATGATGCAGGTTTCTCTTTTTTTCAGTTAAAATGCATACAATATGCACAAATCTGCATTAAAACCCAGGAGGACCGACATGGTTGTCAATTAGCTGCTAATACTTTTTTTAGCCCTACAACTAAACATGTAAATGTGTGATTTGATTTGAAAAGAAAAGGTCAAGAGTCCCTGTCCAATAGAAAATTATTAAAATATTAAAAAGATCTTGCGTCACATAAAAGCAATGGCCGGCGCCATAACTTAATAGTTTTTTTCTCCCGTGTCACAACAGACTATGTTGCTTTACAGCGTGTTCCTCTTGAAAGAGAGGAGAAAAGCTAAGATTATACAGCGGTGTCCATCACCGTCCACGATGACGAGACACAAATTTTCCCTTTTTTCATTTCGTACAATATACAAGAGTGAGACGAGTTAATGCCACAAAGGTACATATAAAACGTTTCCACAAAGCCAGAACTTTGACAGAATAATCCATAAATTCATATAATTTATACTGAGTTTCACACGTGTGTGTATTTTATGTGTTCTTTCCAAGAGCTTAGGAATATTGAATGGTTGAGATAATATTTTATAATCCTATACCCCACTGTTCAGATTCAGCTTGTTGGCCATGTAGGTTTTCACTACATGGAATTTAACTTTGGCCTCATGGCTTTTACAGGCATTTCACATAGAATCACAACACAGCAATCTTTAGTCAAATTTATATAAATAACTGAATATTGTTGTATTGCTGTGTTGCCATTCTATGTGACGTACCTGTGAGAGCTATGAGGCCAAAGTCAGACTCCACTACTACTACTGCTGCTACTCCACCTCCTCCTCCTACTACTTTAGGCTGCTCCCACCAGGGGTCTCCACAGCAGATCATCATCTCCATCTCTTCCTGTCCTCTACATCTTCCTCTGTCTCACCAGACACCTGCATGTCCTCCCTCACCACATCATAAACCTCCTCTTTGGTCTTCCTCTTCTCCTCTAGCCTGGCAGCTCCATATTCAGCATCCTTCTCCCAGTATACCAGCATCTCTCCTCCACACATGTCCAGAACATCTCAGACTGGTCTCTCTGGCTTTGTCTCCAAATCCTCCATCTGGAGCTTTTCCTCTAATATACTGGTTCCTGATCTGGTCCTTCTTCATCACTCCCAATGTAAATCTCAGCATCTTCTACTCCTCCAGCTCCACCTCCTGTCTGTCTGTCAGTGCTACTGTCTCCACACCAGACAACATAGCTGGTCTCACCACCATCTGTAGACCTTCCCTTTCACCCTTGCTGGTACCCTTCCGTCACACATCACCCCTGACCCTCTCCTCCACCCTCTCCTTCACCCTGCCTGCTCTCTCTCCTCCACCTCTCTTCCACACTCCCTGTTACTTTGGACAGTTGACCTTAAGTATTTAAACTCATCCACATCCCTCCCCTCTACTGCTTGCATCCTCACTGTTCCGCTGTCTCCCCTCTGGTTCATGCATAATAACATGATGCATGATAACTGCTGCAGTATGGAAATCAGGTTAGCATCATTAACATCAGTTAACAATAATAACAGACAGCTGGGACTTTCATTTACACTAAGAAGTACAAGTGTGTAAAGAGTCAGATTGGTTCCTTTTTTATGCCCGGTAATGAAAAGCCGTATAGGCTAGAGTACTGTCACATAGAAACACTCTTGAAGTTACGCTCAATGTGTTTCTCAAGCCTGTCTGGTTCTTTAAGAGGCCTTTAACTGAGTTTATTAAAAACTCTGTGAAAGTAAGAGCTGCAACGAGCCATTTACTGAGGGTTGTTCTCCAATGTAAAGGTTAATAAGGTACTACCACATAATCATGGATCTTGTATTAGGCAGAGTCTCTGTAACGCCCCACTGGAATATAGGAGTGTGTGTCTGTCTGTGTCTGTGTGTGTGTGAGCGCGTGCATGTGTATGCGCACGTGTATGTGTGTGAGAGAGAGAGAAAGAGATGATGTTTTTGTTTAATTATCTCTATTTTCCAAATATCTTCCTTGCACACGTCTCAATGACGTGTGAAACACTGCCCCCCTGCCTCTTTCTCAAAGAGCCCTACACAAGAGTGAGAGGTCAACTGTTACATATCATTAGTCCCCACATTGTGGGGACGGACATGGACATAGATGACATTTTGGGGATCAAGACCATATGGCCTTCCTGATACCCCGTAGTAGATTCATACTCGCTGTCTGTAGCTTGTCAGTTCCCAAATTGTGCATTCTACCACTGAGCTACTGCGGCCCCGAGCATGACTCAAGAGTCTCTCCTTTTTCTTTTACCCTGGTTTACCTTGTAAAATGGACCTCCCACCCGAGTTTGCCACTCGGTTCCTATTCACACTCTTCATCACCTTCTCCACACCCACATACCTTAGGACACAGGAGTAGAGTCCGACATCTTGGAGGTCAGCAGGCCTGAACCAGATGGCGTCCTCCTCTTTGCTCATATGCACGCCATCAAAGGATATGGGCTCCTCAAAGTCACCGTGTCCCAGTCCAGAGCTGCGGTACCACATGAGGCTGAGGCCCACGCTCTGTGCCTGGCTGTAGTTGGCTCGGATGTAGCCATAGAACAGAGCACACTTGAGCCGCACTGGTTCACCCTGAAGCACACGGTACTTCAAATAGTCCACCGACCAATCCGTACAGCCGTCCACTACAGAGAGAGAAAGACAGAGACTTATTTAATGACAGGGTTTCAGTGGACTTCATTTCTGTAATTAAAGGTGCTGTGCGTAATTCCACTGGATCCTGACCTCTGTCCTCTGTGAATAGCAAAAACAAATCAACGCCAGACAAACCAATTAAAATAAAGAGGCATTACCAGGGTTAGATGGGGATAAATAGCACGTCGGCTAGAAGCTGTGGGTTTGAACCCACAGCCTCTAACTCATCAGTTCCTGACGTGCAAGGTGTACCACTGAATGACTACAACCTTTTCCTGACCAAGGTCACCTACATCTCCAGATACACTGGTACCAAGTGAAACCAGAAAACCTCAGTTCCCAAATGCAGCCAAAGGCTAAAGCACAGGGGACTTTCCAACAAAAGTGATCAAAAAGGGATTAACCACATCTCATGTCTACTGGAATATAGTCTTGTCCAGATGTCTAATTGGATTGCTATTACAATGTGCTTAAGATAGAATAACTGTCCAAGAGAATGTACGGTGGTTGAAAGGACGTCAGACTAACATCCAGCGCCGGGCCAGCCCTGCAGCTGTCCAGCCTATTCACACGCTAATGAGCTGA
>OMLC01036604.1:0-12825 GCA_900302585.1 Regalecus glesne
ACTCTGAATGTTAATTAATATGCACTGTTCACATAAAGGACATTATTATAATTATTACTTCTCCCAAACGAGGCACATATCAGTTTTGTCAATCTATAAAATCATTAATGTATCACATGAACTTCTCCATTTTGTTTTCCAGGTCCATGACTATCTACGAGGAAAACTCTGTTCCCTGTATGAGAATGACTGCATCTTTGACAAATTTGAGTGTGTCTGGAATGGATCAGACAGGTGAGATGCTTTTAGCAATCTGTTTGTACATCCATCCATCAGTCCATCCATCCCAATTAACATCCTATTTTCTCTGCCCCTCTAGCGTCATAATGACAGGTTCCTATAATAACTTCTTCCGGATGTTTGACCGCAACACTAAGCGTGATGTCACTCTGGAGGCCTCTAGGGAGAACAGCAAGCCCAGGGCCATCCTAAAACCCCGCAAGGTACACTAGTTCTCTTCAGAGCCATTTTGAGTGTCCTTGAATCTCTAAAGCGCCACTGTTTAACCCCTTTTCTCATACTACTGTTATTTCTAAGGTGTGTGTGGGTGGAAAACGTCGTAAAGATGAGATCAGCGTTGACAGCCTGGACTTCAGTAAGAAAATTTTGCACACCACCTGGCACCCACAGGAGAACATCATTGCTGTAGCGGCCACCAACAATCTCTACATCTTCCAGGACAAGGTCAACTAGAAGAGAAACTGCCTCCGCTGACCCCTGACCCCAAGCATCAAGGGTCATAGGAAGAGAGAGCTAGATATATAAATAGGAAGTGAGAAGGAGAGATATATGGACCCACTATATCATCCTCATCCTCCTCTCCTTGTTTCTAGTTGCTGTTGGTTTCAAGTTTCAATGCTCTGCTCTGGAGAGGAGTAAGGAGGGTATCCAGAGACTGAATATGAATCAAATGATTAACATTGGGACAATGTGAATGGTGAGAAGTTTTGAAGTACTCAGCCTGGATACAGGTAAAAAGGAAATGCCTCTTCAAATCCTGGAACCGGTAGAAAAATGAAATGAAACTAGACTCCACCACACAAGCTGCGCTACGTATATTCCTCAGTTTTACATTTAATTTATTTAGCCATGTCAATGCCCAAGAACTGAGTCCTGCGTATTCATGCCCCACGAGGATTACGGGATGAATAGTCTAATGTAGCAGCTGTCATGAACCATGTACTTGGAAGAACAAGGTGGATAGTAAAACATAGAGCACATAGACAAAATCAGTCCTCCACAACAGTGGTTCGATGTCATGCAGCAACAGCGCCCCCTTTCTTTTAGCCTGTCCATGCCACAATGCATGTGGCACTGTGGCATGGTTGACCCTGAGGTCTAAAGCTGTGGAGTAAGCTGGTTATTACACAGCACGACCTGCTGCAGGACTCTTACTGGACAGAGGGAGACTCTCAAATCCTGACTGCAGACTGAGAGTTGGGGTCTCTGCCCCTAAAAAAATAGAAAATAGAAGAAAAAAACAGTAAATCTTTCCAATCCCTGTTTTGTGTCTCTACAGTGAGACCATGGTAGTCAATGTGAATGAGGCCATTCCAGGCTATGTCGATGATTTTATTTAATGTTGTTGTTTTCTTGGTCAATAATTCTGTTTAGAAGCTGTGGTGCCTTCTTTTGGTATGTGGGGTTCGATGTCATGGGCGTGGGTGGGGAGGGACTGAGTATAAGGCAGGAGTGTGAATGTTTTTAAATGAAATGTTAGCCTAGGAATTTTCTTTTAATGCCCCCTCTATTTAAACAAACAAGCAAATAACGATCTGCTCAAGTCCTGGGTGGAGAAAGCTTTGAGAGCACGTAGTGAATATCACTAGGTAACACTGGCTTGGCTACATGATCATGAGTCCATCTGTTTCAATGCTGTGATGTGTGTCAATCAGCTATTGTCCTTATCACATTGTGGTCGGTCTGATTATACCCGTTTGAAAGAAATAAACACTAAACAGCATTTAAACAAAAGTGCTGATCGAAAAAGTGTTCCAAATTCATAAGGCAGACTTTATTTGGATAGTCCCTCAAAAATGATCTGTAGATGGTAAATTACTGTTAATTGTTTATTACCAGATGTCAACTTTAGATACGTTGGCTAAAAATTAAGCTAGCATAGCTCTCGAAATGTGTGTTACATGTGTTGCACCTGATTAAAACTGACAGCCTACATATAGTTATTCCAACACCTACAGATCATCGAAGGCACTATGCAAGTAAAAGCACGGCTCCCTAGATGCTTATAGAAGTAGCCTATTTCACCATATTTGGTTTCAGACCGTTGCAGTGCCTGTCCTAGTTTCTCCTCCTGCTGAAGATGGGTAACCTAGAAGAGTAGCAAGCTGTGTTTTGGCACTGATCTCTGATTGGTTTGGAGATATTCCACTTCATTAACTCTGCTTATCTGAGGGTGGCAAGGACTTGTCTGGGATTTTTGCTAAAAGCAACTCCCGTAGAGGAAAGCAGACAAGGGACTAAATGGACTCTGAAATCAGGGAATTATTATGTGTGATTCCTTTAATAAGTAATGTCTTCTAAAAAAAATAAAAAACCCTCCTTTGAGAAACTTGGAATTGAAACAAAAACTTTTTATAGCTCAGAATGTATTGAAATGCAATTAATTACCATGCAGTCAGTCTTTATGCTTACTGGATTTTCTTTGAATAAAAAATGAATAAAGATGTGCAAGTTCAAATCCCGGCTTGATCAACAAACCCTTTTCTGTCACACCGCAAAGTCAGATAGTAGATGCACTTCTAAATTTGGTAAAGAAGCCTCGTATTGTATCAAATGGGCTAGTTGTGATGCAGCGGCGCTCCCATGTGGTCAATAACGAAAACTCACATGTACACCACAGTAGTTCCCTGATTATCGTTCATTGGCCACATCATTCAGCTGTTGTTCAGACAGCAGGTATCAACCACTTCTACTATTTGGTTTGATTGTAGAGGACAGGAACGTCCAAATCATAAAAGCAAGAAAATATATAATTCCGGTGACCTGTCCAAATAGTTAAAATGAACCAACTCCACCGGCCAGACACAAAATAAACCCGTTAGTGACAAGTGGCGGTTTAGGCACGTTTTATCTTGGGTGGGAAAATAGTGGTTACAGGTTCCAGCTGGAGGGCAGAGTTCATCTACCCCAGACGGAATTTCTATTCCAAAATTTTTACTGGTGATTTTTAAAAGCATGTGACTCACTTATTGATTAATGTTGAACACATAACAGTTTACTTCTAACTGAAGTTTATGCAGCTATCTGAGATACCGTTTTGTATTTTGACCTGCGCTCAATAAAGACCCACAATTACATTTTTTTGAAACAGGAAACGTCCTCCAATGTTTTGAATTTATGTCCATATGATACGATTCAAATGTTAGATTTATGTTACCCACAATTTTTTTTACCAAACATATTGTGGGGAAATTGAAGTCTGCAGCAGCCTCAAAGGAAAATAATATATATATACATCAAAGTAAAAATACACCATATACAGGTCACATGAATACAGGCTCAAAATACAGTCTGATATAAAGAAGGAAAGGAAATGTACTATAAGTGTGCTGAACAATAATACACAAATATTACGCCCTTCCATCCCCTCACCTCATCTACCCTGCCATGTGCACAAACATATAGAGTTACATATACCACGACTGCTTACATTTGTTTTCCACATAAAAAATAAATCTGCTACTCTGACCTGCAGTATTCAAGATGAACAACAATATGAAACCGTCTGGGCCCCCGGGGCAGCAGTGGTGCATCTCGCTAAAATGTTCCGAAACTGCCTCTTGTCGTCCATGAGTGAGTGACAATTTACGAAGCATAGCCCACGCTTAGTGTTGTGCACACACCGTGGGAATAACTAGCATGTTAGAACCATGTAGCACATTATATCGGGTACACGATTCATGAAACAAGCTAGCAGGCTATGAGCTTTAGCTAGGCTATGAGGTTGGCTATGAACAGTCAATTCAATTATAGCTGTTGTAGATTGTGGGATATCTATTAAACGTGTTGAGTGTGAGACTAGAACATCATCACATGTATCTCACACTGTCAAATACTTGTAAACACTTTGAACATAGAAATATATACGACTGAAATGAACTTACCAGCCATTAATCACCAAAAGCAGACTGCAGTCAAACAAAGTTTGAGAAGAGGCATTGACTGATTGGTGGATTTTCCCGCGTTAGCTGCCAGGAGCAACCATTTTACTTTATTTTGGGGGATGGTTAATTCCAAACTGGTGAGTAAATACGTTTAAATTAATTATAGAAAAATATTATATTTTAGTAGCCATTCACCCGTAATATAGTTAGAAAGTTTGAATGGTTATAATTAACTGTGATCTCACCCATGTTTACATGCACATCATGCTCCCCCTGTTGCTGCTAATTTTCATCGACTACATTACCCACAAACCCTCTTAGGGTGATGACGTTACTTTTTCTGTGACAGAGTTGTGTCGCTGATAACGATGGCGTTTTCCTGGCCCTTCAACACGTAATTAAATCTCCGTCCCTCTTTCGCGGAAATCCTTCTTTATAGTAGTTTCAGAACTATTTAGTTTTAATGCCAATAATTGCCAACAAATAGGGTGGCAAGCCCCATCGTCCTTGGAACTGTCACAGGTCAGTGGTGGTTGATTTTTCAATCCGTTTTGAACAAATCATCCTAAACATACATACTATTTTGACTCAAATATACCAAACTGCTTACATTATCAATGTTCCAGCACTCTATAAAAACCCCGGGATATCTGCCAGTAAGGCGCATTTTGACAAACTACCTCAGAGTGAGAGATTTCTTTTGGGCAGAGTAGTGTCCTATCAGTCCATAGAATAAACGTTTACTTAAAATAGAAAGATTTAAATCATGCAGTGCACATTACTGCAGAAGATTTCTAATTGGTCCCTTGAGGCTGTCGAGTATTCGCGATCTGTTCAGCTGGGGGCAGTAGCTGTCAATCAAAGTACATCTTTATAACCAGGCGCACCAACTCCCATATCCTTATCTCAGGATAATCCAGGAGACACTCAGGAGCTCTGCTGATGTCGACCAGTTTGTTCTCTGATACGACTACTGCAAGCAAACGCTTCAGATCCAATTTGTTCATCTTTCCAGTTCCTATTTTAGGGAAGATTATAATTCTTAATCCGCTGTTTATAAATCCCACAATCTTTTAACCTCCATATTGTTCATTTTACCTGAATCCATCATCTTGTTGGACAACATGGACAAGCTATCCAGTGGGAACGGTTCGACTGTGGTGAACAGCTCCTTGGACAGGTGGTTCTTCAATGAGCGAGGGTCGTACCAACATCTGGACCCCGGGGAGTTGAAGGTTCTGGTGCCCGCCATTCTGGGAGTCATTTGCATCCTGGGCCTGGCTTGCAACTTCACTGCAATGGGCATCTTGGTCTCAAATGCTCACAAGGGCAAACTCTCCCTCATCAACTCCCTCATCTTCAATCTGATGTTTGCTGATGGGCTAGTGCTTGCGTTAACTGTGCCATTCCGGGCTGCTGCTTACTCAAAGGGCAGCTGGACGCTTGGCTGGGTGCTGTGCAAGACGGCAGACTGGTTCCTCCAGTCCTGCATGGTGGCTAAAAGCTTCACCGTGGCGGTCATGGCCAAAGCCTGCTATCACTACGTGTCCAACCCCACCAAACAGGTGAGCATCCATTTGGGGTCAATCTTGGTGGTGCTGCTCTTCACCTGGCTGTCTGCCAGCTCTGTGACCATCCCTCACTGTCTGTTTGCTTCGCTGCAAAGGAAAAGCCGTGGACTGGTGTGCATACTGATGGTTCCGCCAAAGGCCCGGGATTTCATGTCCGTGTACGTTAAAGGCTACCCCTTGGTGGTCTTCTGTGCTCCGCTGAGTTTTGCGCTGTTGTATTTCTGGAAGGCTTATAGCCAGTGCCAGCAGCGTTCCAGCAAAACCCAGAACCTGCGCACGCAGATCCGGTCCAGGAAACTCACCCTAATGCTCTTTGGCTTGACTGTGGCCATGGCCATCCTCTGGCTTCCACAGTGGGTGGTGTGGGTGTGGGAGCGTCAACTAGCAGAGAAAACGAGTGAAGGAACTCGGCCCCTCTCCTTCCCTTCTCCTCCCTTTTTCCTCTGTCTCTCCGCTCAGCTGCTCACATTCTCTCTCTCACTGGTGAATCCGCTCATAGTTCTCTCAATCTCTGACGAGTTCAGAGAGGGCTACCGAGGGCTATGGAGGAGGTTCACCCTGCGTAAACAACCCCCACGGAAGCCGAAGCCCGGACCCCACAACCCCACCAGCATGCAGTCACCCCGCCCCAGACCGGAGACCTCAGCTCCGCTGAGAGAGGACCGGAGCACCTCCTTCAAGACTGACCAGGTCCCTCTGAGAGAATCTCAGCCCCAGCCAGAGCAAAGTGGAAGCAAGGAGGTGGAGAGGACGAGCCTCAAAGATGGGATCGTCTTGCCTGATGTGGAGCAGTTTTGGCACGAGAGAGAGATAGGATCGCTCACGGAAGAAGATGATCCTATACCTTGGGAGCACCAGAGCAAAGAGGGGGAAAAGTGAGAAACTTTTGCCAGTCTCTAGGTCGATCTTCATCATAGTCTAGGACAGCAGCAGCAATATGGACTGAACGCATCTCATTACCTTGTTCAGCCATAGCAACCATATAAGAAAGTACTTGTTCATTTTCTGTCAGCTGTGGTATTGATATGATACAGAGGTAAGGAGTGAAATTAGTGTGTGGTGTGGAATATAAAGCTGTATTTTGACATGGACAGTAATAGCAATGCTCTTGACTTATGAGTTTAGAAATAACATTGTAATCAGTACCAGGTGTACTTTGATGGTTTTAGATAAAAGCGGTATGCAATAAGAGTGCGTATTCAGTATATCCACATGTAAATTAATTATACGTGCTATGGGGTGGGGGAACACTGCGACAGTTTTTGAAGGAATTAAGCACAGCATCACCAACATACATAAAAATGACATGCTGCAAGAAAACCTGCAAAAAAATACCCTAAAAAAAATCCAAAGTGTGATGTAATATTTTCACCTTGAGCTAACTTTAGGATGACATAGTGTGTTTTTCATTCATCTGCAAAGGAAAAGTCATTCATTTGTGAAGGACGTTACAAAGTGATGTGCATCTGAAAATCATTATGGGCAGTTTATAATATGACAATGCATGAGTCCATGTTACCTCTCCAGCTTCTGTATTGGAGATTGTATTGTATTCACCATCTGCAACAAACAGTGTTTATAATAAAGACACCTATAATAAAGACACCTATAACCATAGAACTGGTCTAAAGTAAAAAATAAAAAAAGTCCTCGGCTGTGTCCCAAATAAGATGTGTGTGTAGAGTATGTGGGAGAAAACTGCTGTGCAGAGCTAAGGGTCACGTCTGTGTCTGATCAGTGCAGCTGTCCCTGAGAACATAGCTTTAAAGGGTTCGATTAGTGACAGGATCTCATGTGCACGCAAATCGCACACCCACATAAAAGAATACAGACACACTGACACGCATGCACTGCACACACATTCCCAATGAGGTGGATCAAACATCGCATGATGGACACCTGTTGGCCCTTGGCTGTTCAATACATCTCCATGAAGACACAAAGTGGAATTGCCATGGGCACTAATTAGAGGTAAAGGGCTGTGCTATGAATTCAGATTGCATGATATGAGTGGTCACCGTGGGAGGCTCACCAGAGATGCTCCCCTCATTGAGCTGAATAAGCATGATAGGTCAGAACCTCACTGCCATCCTGCGGTAAACGAGATAAGAGGAGGTTAAGCCCCAGCTGACATCTGATCGATCCCACTGTCTGCTGTCATGGCGAACCGGCTGTACTTGATTTTTGAGCCATGTACTGAAATGGTTTGCAGGTCTGATCATTTTAAGTTGTACTCTTACATTATTTGCGTCCAACGTCTTCACAGGTCCAAACAGACTTTTCATTATGACATGCACAAGATACAAGATGACAGAGAGACTGGTTAGGGTTACATCAAAATGAGAAAAGAGAGCCAAATATTTAGGGTTGAAGAGACTTGTCCCGCAGACCCACACCCATCTCTTTTCAGCTCCCCCTCCAGGATGACATTTTCCTCTCATCAATCATTGATGGTGACCTTTAACTGCCAGAGGCACGCACCTCAATCAGAGGAAGACTTTACTGTATTATCGCCGATACGACATCATACCCGTTAGCCGCATGGCTAGCCAAAGGCCATGGTTTAGATGTGCATCGTTCTTGTGTGACTAATGTGAGTTATTTCCTCTACAACCTTCATGTGGCGGTCATGAGGGGCGCTAGACATGCACATGATAGCACAGCGTGTTCTGTGCATGTCAATAAAGGACCATACACGGTAATCACTGGTGGATGCCATGGATACCAGGACAGGTTGAAAAGCTGAAATCATGTTAATCAATTGGTTGAATTGCAAAACTTAGTCTCATCTGGTCAGACTAACTAACTTTCTCACCGTGAACCAAATCGGCCTTGCCAGTGTTGGAAGTATAGATCAGGAGGTCGGCTGGTTGTCTAGTGACCAGCAAATTAGCGGTTCGATCCCTGACTCCTGCAGAAAGCCTGTGGAAGTGTCTTTGAGCAGGACAGTGAACCCTTAACTGCTCCCTCAGGAGCTGCAGATGCTCAGTGCTCCTATACAGCAGAATGGGTTAGATGTAGAGAACACATTATTGTTTGTATGTAAAATGATCAATAAAGTTTCCTCAGAGGAGACAGAGGAGCATCAGTGCGGAGCATGGAAAGAAGGAAGACGAAAGAGAAAAGGGCGAGATCATCAACATGAAACTAGGAAAAACAACTCCAGCCTTAATTAGGTCATTATGCTTAGCAGGGGCTCATGCAGCAGGCGGGATCCTCTCTCCACTCCTATTCCTTGCTGTGCCCCCTCCTGCTGTGAGAGGAGGTAGGGGGGTCACCCTTGTGTTTTTTAACCCTCAGCCAATCATCTCTAATGAATGACACTCCGCAGGAAATGACACGCTAGCTTACACTAATTATTCTCCGCAGGAGAGGCTGGCTGCAATTAAGCCAAATGCAAAAAAAGCTTTTGCCACCAATGGTCCCTCTCCCTCTGAGGTGCCATCACCCCTTCCTCAATTTGATCATGTGAAGGATCACCTCCGTTTGGTCCACAGTGAACCAAGCAGGGTGTGTGTGTGTGTGTGTGTGCACATATGCATTCTTGTTGATGGAGGGTAGGTTCAGGTGGTCTGGCCTTGATATTTGGCAGCCTTTTGATGAGTGTAACTCAGAGGCTGTCATCTCAGTCAAAGCCATGGAGCTCTAAAGGGCAGGCACCTTCCACCATCTCCACCAGATCTATGAGCAGTCTTTATAAATGCTTCTATACAATTTCCTATTGACTCACAGTCTATTGTTTAAAACAAAGGGCTGCAGGGCATCGCAGAGGTTTCTAGCTCTTTGCAGGAGTGCCGTTAAGCTCCATTGTACCCGAGGAGCTTCCAAAATAGGCACATGCTGACGAGTGGTGCAGCTCTCCAGACACAGGAACATTGAAGATGTTCTGCATTGACCTCATCCCACACCTACATCCTAAAAAGCAGTGTATTATTAAATTCCAGTCTGTCAAAATAAGACATGTAGTGAGGGAGGAAGAGAAGATATGCCTGTGCCTCTCACATACTGCAGAAATCACTAGTTCGTTTTACCCAGGGGTCTGAGTCAATGTTTCCATGCAACACTCGATAAAGAACAAAATGTAACCCTTTACTAAGAATAGTCTATAGCCCGATCTGAGAAGCAGTTGGCTGTTTGGGACCTGGAAACAACAATCTGAAGGAGGGGACTAAAAGTAATACATTTCTCAAATAACAGCTGGCGCTGCACAGACTGCACATTAGTCTTCCTGACATCCACTCCTTCTCTCTGCATCTGCCCTCTGCTAGCTATTACACACTAAGTGAGATACAGTTGAAGCAGTTTCTGAGACCCATATTCTGAGTTCAGCTCATAAATAGTTGAGGATTACTTGAAAGGAACTGCCAATCTTACTTGAGCCAAAGGTGTGTTTGTGTCAAGTCTGCCCTCAAGGATTACCACGGAATAATTTTTGGTGTGCAAAGTGTAGAAAACAAATCTGACATGACCATCTTGACATTGGTGCCTCACTATGTTCATAGCAAAATAGGCATCCTTTAATAGCTACACATGTCAAGGCCACAAAACGTGGAGATGAAAGTGATCGTCAAGGTATGTCACTACAGTGTAGGGACACTTTAAAACCAGTAGAGGGCAGAGTAGATTTGTCTGTTTTTGAGTTAGTGTGATTATAGCGCTATCTGTTGGAAATTCTTAGCTAAAGGCAATTTAAGATAAGATATTCCTTTATTAGTCCCACAGGGGGAAATTGCGGATTGACTCATTTGAAGAAGGGCGATAAATCTAATGTCTCCTTACAGAAGAAAGAAACTCTATCTTATCATTGTATTTCCATGATGAAATTTATCTTCTGAACTTAACCCATCCTATTGTACAAAAGGAGTGAGCAGCTGCAGTGCCCAGGGAGAAACTCCAGTTATTTTTCCTAATTGAATTCCTAAATGAAATTTTAACATTGTATTGATGAAGTTGTGTGTGCTGCTCCTTTACTCACTGATAGTTAGGATATTTCGTGTTATAAATATGTGTTTTTTCCAGATATTCTGCAGAAAATCTGGGTTTTAAATCCGAGTAAAAAGGAGAAAAAAAACATCCACACTGATACACAAAAACCAACGGAAATTAGGTTTTCAGATTAGTTTATTTGAAATCAACTTGAAGGCACAGTTTGACACTGCTACAGAGTTTGCATAGGTCTTATTTGAGGGGAAAATAGGGTATTTCCACACTGAAAGGTTCTTTGTGTAATTCTACTTGAATCCTGGTCTCTTGTTCCCCTTATGTGAATAACATGTCTACACATGCAAGACAAACACATTGAAGTCGAAATGATGTAAATATATGGCCCATTGGCCTACACCTGTCGTTTTCAAATGCCCTAGGTAGGTACCAGACACTTTAGTCACAGAGTTTGCAAAGAACTGTAAGACAAGTCCTTCAGGAAGTGATAGGTGTCACACTACAATAAATGCTCAGCTGACAATAAATATGAGAAGAGTCTGTGAGTGAGGGAGAGAGGATGTCCCTTTGATCAGTACTATTCAGGAATCCCTGCTTTTATTTGCTGATAAAAATAATATTTTTAGGAACAGTGCATATTGATAAATATTCAGCCACTACGCAAATTTTCATCTGTTGTCTCAAGCAATTGGAGGTTCCGTGTCTTGCTCAAGAGCACTTAGACACACTTTCTGAAGGAAATGAGGCTCGAACCACCAATCTTCTGATTACGAGACAACTGCCTTACCTCCTGAGCTCAACTACGCCTAATAAGCAGTTGATAATGGATGTAAAGAAGATATTTTAATATATCTTGATGCATACTCAATAATCCAGGTAAGGGAACCACAAAAAAGAGGTGGTTCGGTTCATCTTCAGTCTCAGACTGAAGATGTCACCTGTTTGAGAAACAAAATGATTTCTGAATACATTTCTGAGTTCCAGTTTAACCGATTCGCCTCTTTTTTGTGATATTTTAATATCTTTTAGAAAAACCCAAATATTCCACACTGCACTTTTAAACAAAGCCATGTCGCGTTCTAAGTGCTCCACTTATATCAATTATCTACGACTCATTGGAAGATTCAACATTTGACAGGAAATGTTGAAAGTGCGTTGAATTGTCCTTGAACAAGACAATGAACTCCTAACTGCTTGGGCCAACAGATAAAAAGTAGCCTGCTAGCTACATCTGGCATACTTGCATTCTAAATGTTCATTAATATGCACTGAGACTATAAAGGATATTATTATTACTATAATAAATGTCATTCAAGTTGCCACTTCATTTAATAGTTGGGTGAAACGAACAAAACATGGATCATAAAACACAAAATGTGGAATGCTGCCCAGGGCAACTGACTTCCTGATTGTCAGTTTTATAACTAAGTGATACAGCCTAAATTTGGACAGTCACTTTCAGGCCAGCTGATAAAAATGAAATAAAAATCAGAATACAAAAATATTTAATTATTTTTAAAAAAAATCACAGAGAGGTTATTGCTGCACTTCCGATGCGTTTCCCTCATCCTCAGTTTGACCTGAAGCACATTTACAGCATGCACATATAAATCCTTAAAGAGTTCTTGTAGGTCCTGTTCAAGTTATATCTTTAGTTCTCAACCAACAACAAAAAGTATAATATTACATGTATATTTTCTTAATACAAGATATCCCCTTAGAGCTCAATCTCATGTAAAAGATATTTTTTTCATAATAAAAAAGCTAAGCTGTAAACAATCATTTCTATTAGCTCGGCGAATAAATACACCCGGAACGGCGTTTCAACACTGCCAACATGCGAGACGCTTTCATCGAAACGTGTCGCCATAAAGCTTTTAAAATCACAAATATAGAGGATGTGTGGTTCAAGTGGGACACATAGAGGTATTGCACAAAAACACTGATTAAGTGTTTAAATTAAATCTTAGAATAAAATCAAATTCTTTATATTGGCTTCATTTAAGGTGTAAAATAGTGCATGGCTCACCTCACCTCTACCATATTCTCTAAACAAACGTTATCTGTCATTCAGTACCTCGGGATTCTGTTGATGAAAGACATCAACTGTTCATCACAGCAGATGGGTTGGAGATGTTGTGTTGTCAGAGGTGGTCCACAACCTCTCCCTGAGATTTTCTGTTTATAAT
>OMLC01036604.1:12845-25001 GCA_900302585.1 Regalecus glesne
AAAAGTTTTTTTTTAAAAGACAAGAGAAGAAATGACATGAAGCTAGTGGTGGATTTGTGTAGATCGGAAATCGAGGAACTGGTTAAATAAAAGGCTCAACCATCGATAGGACTTACCTGTTTGGCTTTTTCTGTCCAGCAGAATGAGCCAGAGCAGCCTTTCCCCTCTGGAGGGCATCTGAAGTCACCACCTGTAGCTGGTTTCTCTGCTGCTGCTCCTCCATTCAAAACAACCAGTGACACGTTTTACTCTTGCTGGAATACCTCATGCTCATTGCAGTTGACCTCAAAATCTTGTGACTACAGGTTTTAACTATATCTGTAATTGTTACCACCTGTATTAACACCAAACATCAACTCACCAATAAAGGTCTGCTGACGGGACAAGGTGGTGGTCGTCTGTTAGGGGGGTCAGGTCGGGGGGTTTCTGATGGTGGGAGTAAGGGATGGGGCTTGGGGGCCTGAGAGGGTAATGTTGGTAGTGCAGAGGAGGGTGCAGGAGGGGGGGCTACGGGTTCTCTCTCTTGGGCCAAGCGCGACAGTACAGGAGGAGGTCGAACCGGGTCCTGAGGAGATGACTTTGTCTGAGGAGGAACCTGAGGCTGGGTCTGGGCTAGAATGGACTTCTGTTTCTGCTCGGCTGCATAGGCAGGTATAGGAGGAGGCTTCACAGTAGGACGCACAACTGAATGTCTAGACCGAGGAGGGCAGGATGAGCTTGGACGAGGATTGGACTGACCCTTGGACAAAAGAATAAAGTTGAGGGATAAAAATAAAAGCTACACAGCCTATAAGATAGGTTACCGTGTTCTCATTCCAGGAAATATGGCACTTTCTCACCAGATGGTTTGAGTCTTGCCTTTTCAGCAGGAATGTAGGATTGGCATGGCCAGAGACAAGGGGATATTCGGTTGGCACTGAACAACTAAAGGGTAAAACACAGATATGGATCCGTCAGTTTTACAGTGAAACATTTTGGAAGCAAGGAATCCACCAAAAATCTGCTGGTTGTTGAACTTAATCAATGCACACGCACACACACACAAACACACACACGCACACACACAAGGCTATTACGAAGCCACATACTTTGGATTCGGAGGGGGTGGAGCTGCAGTTTTCAGATGGCGGATCCTATGTATGTAGAAACACCACAGCCCAACCACGACCAACACAACAAAAATTACCAGAGGAAGGAGCAACAGGACTGGAAGGAGACTGCCTGCTGAGGAATAATGAGAAAAAACAGCTGAAATCAAAGAAATCACTTAACAGTTTTAAAGATATAGCATGACTGTAGAATGCTAATTGGCTGACAGAGTGATTCAGTATGAATTCTGACTGTCTGGTTAACACAGCTGATGGTGAGGGGTCTCACTATGGCTGATGACAGGTCCACTGTCCACACTTCCTCCTGCCCCACTCTGGTCACATAGAGGAGGGCCCCAGCCTGCATCACAGTGGCAATTATGGTTGTTGTTGCACAGCTAAAACAAGAAGCATAAACATTTGGTATTTACTACATATACAAGAATTACAGGAATTGTTTGACAATTCTTTGTCAAGCCTGACTGACACCCCGGGCAACCATTGTAATGCTATAACCTACATTTATTTCAATATCTCTGATACATTCTCTACACCACTGTGCTTTACTACCTCTTATTTTCACCTATACATAGTCAATACTTTTGTACATATCTGAAGATTGTTGCGTTATCATTCTATGTGAAGTACCTGTGAGAGCCATGACACCAAAGTCAAATTCAATGTACATGAAAACCAACATGGCCAATCCACTGATTCTGATCTGTTTTCACAAAGCTTTCTTAAAATCTGCATTCACTGTGTCTGAACGTCGTTAGTAGATACTCTGATGTCTTAAGACTATCACAATTTCTTTCTTCAGAGATGCCTCAAGGTCACTCTAACAAGACAGAGCCAAAGCCTGACCACTTTCCATATTCTTGGTGGGCTGACAGCCAAACTGTCAACAAGAGTGTAAAACACTCGGTCTTCCCAGCACACCCATCCCTTCTTTTGCCAGTCAGAAACCTACCCCATGGCCATGGCACTTGGTATTGCACTCATCTGCTCTCAGAAAAGATGCGTTGCGGCACTCTCCCCCGAAGCAGATCTATCAAAAGCAGGTGGTGCGTGCATGGTGGGGGGACGACAAAGGGAATAAAAGAAAAAGACAGAAAGAAGCGGCTTAGGAAAAAGCAAGTCATTATCGTGGGCGTGCAGCAGTCTGCGGTATGTGAGAGCTTTATAGACACAGTAAAATCTGTCAGTGATGTGCACAGCGGCCATCCACCCCGCTTCTGGCTCATCTTGGCCACACTTAGGAGATGAGGTTTCCTTTATTACGTGCAAATGAGAAAACCAGTCCAAGCCACATATCTTCCAATTACTTGTGTTGCAGCAGTACTCCACATAACAATGGTGGCATGCAATCACAGATGGTACCTTTAACATAGACTCTTCAAAAAAGTAGCTCCGACAAATGAAATCAGATTCGGCACATCGCCAAGTGCCAGTGCAAGTCTCACCGAATCCTCACCACACTTGGTGCCAGTCATGACCAGGCCTGGGTCCAGAGTGTCCCCTTGTTCATCGTCCCCCTGGCCATTTCGGTAGACGTGTGTTCCCCGACACAAAATCCTTTTGTTGCCCAGGCGGATTGTGGTGTCAATGGGAACAGCATTGGTATCGATGGGCTTGGAGGCAGAGCTTGAACATTGGATCTTCCCACATTTAGCATCTCTGCCAGGAACAACAAACGACATTTTAGCATCAGACGTTAGACTTAAACATAATTCTTGGTCGACGTGACCAGCCAACCTCCGTGAAAGGAAGGAGGAGTGAGTCACGGTGTTGGCACTGCTGATTATATTGCTCTTCACCTCTCCTTGCAGCTCCTGTACTTCCCAAAAAGGTCTTTGCCACAATTCCCAAAGGAGTCACCGGCCTCATTGACTCTCGTGAAACACAGGTCAGGAGCAGGGTGGCCATCTGTGATCAGAGGAAAGAAAATGCACAGGTAAATATAAACTTAGCAGCTCACATGTGCGCCTGTTCACAAGCATCCATGCACACACAAACACACACTGACAAGACAAAAAAAAAGCAAAGTGTTGCATGACCACCTTATGGAAGACAGATGGCATCCCATACTGTTCTGTATGGTTCCTGTGGTACCAAAGCCTCTCCTGGGAAGCCATGCCAGAATGTGAACACACTTAACATGGACCACATCATATAACAATCCTTGATCCTCTGACCCATGCTGTGTAAGTGAAATACTAAACTAGGGAGTTTATAGCTTTTTGGATGGCAGTGAGAATAGATTCAACTCCTTAAGTTACACATAAACTGGATTAGTTGATTTAACGACACAGACGGAAACTTATATCATCATCTAAATATTTCTAGTCCACACATGATGTGGAGGAATTTCGTGAGCGCATTAAGTGACCGATCCGTGTGACCTTGTTTAAATTGCTACTGATATGGGTGTGGTCAGGCTCACACTGTGACTCTACAGGGTCTGAATGTAACTTAACTCCGAGTTAGAAAAATCAATGCAAAGAGCTGATGAAAACAACAAAAGGATACGTGCAGCAGTCACGTGAAGATGATATGGGGACATATGCAGTCTCTAAAAACCTGACCTTTCACATAAATAAATGCAAACATGGCTTTGACATTATTTTATTGCATGATTATATAGACTGATGTCAGTGTCAAAAAACATTAATTAATCTCTTGTCTTTTTTCATAAAATTTCACATTTAGCTGCCAGACACTTGTAATTGCATTGATAGGAGAAACTGTGTACATCAATAACCCAGGGAAACCTAGTGTAATGCAGAAAATCTCACTTACCATTATTACTTTATTACATTTTTTTCTCAGATTGGATATCAATCGAGCATTGGGTCAGCTCCTCTGATTTGTTTGAGAGAACCAAATCCTCATACCAGTACCTTTATTTTTTAAGGTGGAAATCTAAATATGAGGTAAACCGGAATCTGTGGAAATAGGTAGCATATGGATATCCACTGAGAATTTCAAGTCAGCTGACCAACCTCCTCCCCAAAGGGACTGGCACTGCTGCTCCAGGGTTAGACACATGCCAGTGTAACAGTAGGCCTCCCCTCCTGCACAGGAAGTGCCATCCACCAAGTAAAAGTTGGCCGGACAAGACTCTGCCTTCCCATCACAGTACTCTGGTAAATCACATGGCCCTGAAGGAGTACGGCACAGCACACCTGGGGGCTTTAGCTAGATAGAGAGAGATGGGGAGAAAAAATACTAGCAGAAGTAAACCAACAGAAACAAACATCTAGCAAGTGAAAAGGTCAGAAAAACTTAAACACAGATCTAGTTTAAAAGGGATGGAAGTAGATAAACACTGAAGTTAAAGAGGGTGATGGGTATACACTTGATGTCAAGGAACAATCAAAAACAAACTGGGTAAATTAAGATCCATTTATTCAATTCATATTCATCCATCCATCCATCCATCCATCGTCAACCGCTTATCTGGAATCAGGTCGCGGGGGAACTGGAGCCTATCTCCGTTCTCATTGGGCGAGAGGCAGGGTACACCCTGTATAGGTCACCAGTCTATCACAGGGCAAAGCTATTAGGGGAATAGTGTCTTGCTCAAGGACACCTCAACACGCTTCCCTGCAGGACCGGGGATCGAACCTGCAACCTTCCGATCGCCAGGCGACCGCTCTGCCCACTGAGCCATGCCGCCCTGTCTAAGTCGGGGTACACCCTTCATAGGTCGCCAATCAATCGCAGGGGAGAGCAATTAGGGGAACAGTGTCTTGCTCAAGGACACCTCAACACGCTTCTCTGCAGGACTGGGGATCGAACCTGCAACCCTCCGATTGCCAGGCGACCGCTCTACCCACTGAGCCATGCCGCCCTGTCTAAGTCGGGGTACACCCTTCATAGGTCGCCAATCTATCGCAGGGGAGAGCAATTAGGGGAACAGTGTCTTGCTCAAGGACACCTCAACACGCTTCTCTGCAGGACTGGGGATCGAACCTGCAACCTTCTGATCGCCAGGCGGCCACTCTACCCACTGAGCCATGTCACCCCCCATATTCATCTACTTCTAGTAAAATAATGAAGACAATTCAGTTTTCTGTCTAACTCCAATGATATTTTGGAGAAACTATTCCAAAAGAATGATGAGTTTTCTGATTTTTCTTTGCTTTTAACATGTTAATCATCATAAAGAGAAGATACATTTGCTATGTGTGGACAAATGTGAAGCCATAGGCTTTGAACCTGGGAGTTTTATTGATCTTTGACCACATTTTCACAATGAATCGCTAATTTTACTTATATGTTTATCTATGAATTAAAATCCACAGGTTTTCTTTTGACAGAGTAAAGTGTTTGAACCAATTATTGGTATACAAATAAGTACCTTGCAGTTATGACAACAGACCCCATGGGCACACTCAGCCCCAGCTTTGAGAGTGCAGTTGTTGGCATTGCAGCAGGGACTGGTGCACTCCTGTAAAATCATAATTAGAGCCATTTGTGTGAGTAAATGAATGCATGTTAAACCTATACTCTAACACAATAGTGATATTGATGAAGAGAAAAGCATGCTTGACACACACACACACACACACACACATACACACACACACACACACACACACACACACTTACCTCTTCATCTCCACAATCACACTCCTCTCCATCCTCTAGGTACCCGTTGCCACAGCGTTGGCCACCATACATAGCTCTGGTGTTAGGCAGGTTAAAGAGACACTTCCCTCCTCCAGAGCTCAGGTAGCCCATCAACTCTTTTTGGTTGCAGGTGTTAAACACACGTGGGAATGGATGGCTGTATAGTCACAGCATGAAATGCTTTATTTAACCAAAGCAAATCTGCAAAGATGGTGTTACTCTACTGCTTGATAGTTTACTGCTTTTATAGCTCTGACTTTTTTTCATGTCATATTTATACTGTTTATCTGTGCACCTCACCCAGTAGCAGCAGCCATAATACATCCTCCATCGTCAGCTTTGGCATGGCAGCAGCCTGCATTGTCATGGCTCATTCCAAAGTTGTGGCCCATCTCATGTGCCATGGTGGCAGCCACACCCACAGCAGACTTTGAGTGATCCTATATAGGAGATGAGTTTGAGGTTTGAAGATGAATTAAAGATGTGCTGGCAAAGTCAACTTTGGATGGGGCAATGGATCAATACGCAGAAATGTCAGCGTGTCATCCACATTATCAAATTCATATTTACAGCATGCAGTTATAAATGGACACACATGATACTGTTGTGCCAAACTAAGAAACATTGAGTTCTAACAACCCATATTCATTTATTCTTGGAAGAAAAAAAAACCCCACAAACCTCAAACAACATAAAGCTGCCAACACACAGCCACAGATGTGAAACACATCTCTAAGTCTTGTTTTATGGCCAAAAAAGTAGTCTTAACATTTCTCCCAAGTGAAGTATAGCTTGTAAGTGCCAATCCAGTGGATATATAGTGCCATTGTTTGCATAGATACCCTCTTACCGCATTCACTCCCCCTGACTGGTACTCGGAGCACATGGCTTTGAGAGGTGCCAGCCCAATGGTGGTGCCCTGGAATGACATCCCCCTAGAGACGTACTGAAGGTTAGTTCCAGGCTGAGAAGTAATCCATTCAGATTTTACAAATATCAGCACTCATTACTTTCAGAGGTTGGGGTAATTTGAAAGATCTACTAAAGAAGGAAAGGTGCTCATAAAGAGATACATTGATTGGCAATAGAAGCAGGAAGAGGGGGTAGATTTAACTGAAAAATATTCAATAAATGGATGCAGGGAGTAGTTAAGCTACTCACGTGATGAGCTGAGCATTATCATTAGGCAGCGTACGGAGATGCTTGCGCCTCCAAGCCAGGAAGGCCCCCAAGGTGCTGTATGGGTTGTCAGACACATTGATCTTATCTTGGTCTGACCACACTTCCAAACCAATCACTGCCACGCGGATGCTCAACGCCTTGTAGTACTGGGATGGGAAGGTGGGCCAGAATCAACAAAAACATAATAAAAGACAGATAGACAAAGAATCAGAAAAGCATTTGATACAGCAATAAAAACAGGTATGATGGAATCCTGTTTATGGTTTTCACACCTCTTTCTGAGCACATTAATTACCTTATCAACATAGTTGGCAGCCTCCAATAACTTCCTTTTGGTACTCTCGAGATTGCCTTCATGCTTCTTATACTGAAAAAGATAAAAGCGTACAAACACACTTTGATTAATTAGATTGAACTTTCTGTTTCGCAAACCCTACCATGTGCTTTGAGTGGTTGCTAGACAAGAGACGTCCTATATAAAGATAAGTCAATTTACCTTCATATGATTCCAAAGACAGCTGTTATGGGAACATAAGCAGATACATATTGTGGCATCACCTACCATACTGTCACTTTCGCCAGGCCATAGCTCTAACAACATGTATTTTAAAGGGCCGCTCACATGTTGCATCTAACAATGTTTGGAAAATGCCAGCCATCCAAATTCTTTGCAGATTTAGACTAAAATCTATGCAATAATCTTCCCCAATGCAGATTTGCAGAATCTCTGGAATGTTTTAAGCAGCTTCCTTAAATACATCTTTTTGGCAAGCCTTTTTATAGACTTGTGGTTGGTTTTTATTTTAGCCTGGTCTGTTTCTTTCTGTCATGTTTAATTTTCACTTTATTTGTTAAATGTTTACTCATTTTTTTAGGATTGTATGTAAAGAAATTTGAAACCGTGTGTTTTTAAAAGAGTTATGTAAATAGACTTACTTACTCATTTACTCCCATTGTTTTGTCCATGGTCCCTTGGGAGGTTGAGCTACTGTCATGCCGGCTGTTACTAAGCAACCAGAAGCTGCGCATTGCGATGACGTAAGTTACATGATACGGAACGCAACAATTGGCCCAAATTACTATCGCTCTGCGGCAGTCTGTTGGCCATTTCATGTGTGGAAAGATGCGGTGATTTAGCAGTAAGCCTTAATGATTAAACGGACTCAACTCCCCAAAACCAAAACACAGATAAATGTATCTCCAGCACTGTAAATCACTCACAGCAGCTCTGCTGCTAGATTTGTCCTTGGACGTAAAGGGTGAAGAGAGAAAGCCACTTTATTTTTATCATTGTATGAGTTGTTTGGTTACAGGGACATTTGTTCTCTTCATTTAACCCATTCTATTGTATGGGAGCACTGAGCAGCTGCAGCACTCGGGGATCAACTCCAGTCCTTTATCCTATTACTTTCTCACATGCACAGGCAGGAGTATTAACCCTGACATGGATGACTTTTTGATGGTGGAGGGGAACCCAGGCAGACACGGGGAGAACATACTAACTTCACACTGAAAGGACTCGGGATGTCCTAGGGTTGTAACCTCCGACCCTCTAGCTGTGAGGCAACAGTGCTAACCACTAGGCCACCTCTCAAGTCCTCTGGGAGATGATTGGTTCATTCTTGTGACTTAGCCTACGGCGGCGTTTGAACAGAGGTTGCAATTTTACCAACTTTGTGAACTGTGGGTGCGCCTTAAACAAGCACGTTACAACAAATGTGCACCGTGACGTGTTGATTTGTGTTTTGAGCGCCTCTGCCGTGTGTTTCCGTCAAAAAGTAAAACATTTGTGTGCGTAGACTTTAAGTCAACCTGTGCACTCTTACCTCAGCATGGTCTGCTACTAGCAACAGCTCCACGTACTTCATACTCTGGCTCAAGTCCCTTTTTTCCTGTACGTGGAGAGGGGGTCATATAGTTACAGATTTAATGCTACCGAAGCTGAATAGGTGGTTGGGGAAACACCGGCTGTCATACGTTATGGAGAATGAGGAAAGACCGTCGTCCAGGCTAAGGACATAAACACAGAATTGTAGCTCTTACCCTGTACGGACTTGAGCTCTGTGGCATGATTATTCCATGAATGAAGTCGTCGAGCTCATGTTCCTGATGACCAGGTTGATGTAAGCAGCTGCCGTTGGGCAGGTGGAGGCTATCGGCTCTGTACACAGCATGTCGTTGCAGGTCAGTGGAGACCGGGAGAGGTTCTATCAGGTAGCTGACGCTGCTGTTCAGAGAAATCAGTCCCCTGGGAAACAAAAGCACTGCTATTGGTTCCACTGAAGCCCAGGATGGGTTTTAACATTAGCAAGATGAACCTACGTCATATATTTTCTCCTAGCACGTTGTAGAGAAAAACAAAAAAAGCATAAAAACCAAAACAACAACATTTTGATAATTTACTGCCCTTTCAAATATTTACTTTCACAAAAATGTCATAATGGAATATTTTTTCCACCAACGAAGGATGAATACGTGTCAATCCATACAATGGTAAAACCATATGGTGTCTTGTCATATCTGGAGGACTGCATCACAGGAAGTTAACAGCAGGGATATAAATCTGGGTGGGGTGGATCAGAGACGTGCACCGCCCATGTGGATTTGCATTAATTGAGAGAGCCAAAGCATACACAAATCTCTAGCTTCCTCAAGTATGCATTCATAAGCATAGATGCTTATGTCACTCACACACACATACACAAACAGCTGTGGAAAACATCTGGAGAAGTCGACGCCCACATGTCTCCAGTATTACAGCTCTCTCTGATAAGGTCCCCTGAGGCTGTGTGTACATGTGAATGTGTATGTGTATACTTGTGTGCACTCAATCCCTTTCACCTCTGCAGACTCCAGAGAAAGTACATCAGTCGGGGGCTGTAGTCGTTCATTCATCCTGCAGATGTGGAGAGTAAACCTACACACAGATGCCTTTATCCTCTTTTAATGTGTGCCTGTTCCTCTGCGTGTTGCTCTTTTCTGAATCCCTCTGCCAACAAATATCAGCTGCACTAGAGAATGACTGGGGAGGAACTGGAATTCTGTACTGTGCTGTCCTCTGTGAACCGCTGCTGGAGCTACTGACCTACTAACACACTGACTGCCCTACATACTGCATACATCTGAGAACAGTTATCACTTACCACGGATCTGTTCAACCAGTTTGATCACACCACGCAGCCTTGTGTGAGAACTCACATGCTCATCTGCAACATTAGGTGATGCTTTCTTACCTGAGTCCTGAGCAGGTGCTGACCACCACGCTGGAGTCCTCCACACCCACAACCTCCCCGTGATAGAAACAGTGGCTCTGAAACACAAACGTGGTCTTTACTCAGCAAATAGATCTATCTGCCCATGTAGAGGACGCAGGGTGGCTTAGTACAGAAGAAGACAGCCCGTTAAATGGAAAATCACAGAATAGAGTATCCGCATTGGATGTATAATCCTCTCCAGACACATGGAAACTGAATATAGTGGAAACTTTAAAAAAACACTGCTTCCTGGATTTCATTCATCACATGGAAATACTGCAGTATCTCTATAGTATAAAAAGTATTCATACGTGTATGCTATAGAAATGCTATGGCACACGTTATAGTGTTTGTACAGGGACGTCATGAATAAGAAACAGGAGATAATACACATAGGAAATCAGAGTTTACCCCACAGTGATCAATAAAGCATCTCTCTATCATTATGTACTGTTTCACTGGCCAAATCAATGGTTCGACATCCGATGATGATTTAGCTACTCTCCATTTTGGCAATGTCAAACTGCTCCATAGACTTACAGTGTAGGTGGGAGAGGAGGTCTGGCGGACCCCACTGGGAGAATACCATATCTCCTGATATCCACGGGCCAACAACTGCCTAGAATAAAGAAATGCACAAAGAGTGTGACACTCACAGAGAGATTATATGTAGTGCTGGACATACTGTCTTCTAGAGCAGGAAGAGAGAGGGTGAAGTAATAGTGGTGGGAGAAGATATGTAGAGACTGGGAGAAGAGGAGCAGGCTGAGATTTCCTCCAGTGGCAGCCAGCTCATAAAACATTCATCTTGACAGAGCTACTCTGTGGAGCTAGCACTTGAAAGCTTTACACAGAGATGTTTGCCAGGATAAGACTGAACACAGGGTTTGATGCAAGAAGGCTCCATATGCACCTTTGCTAGCTTCAGTGAAATGACCCCCTTTTAACCTCACGGCCAGAGCGGCCAGGGAGACATGCTTCCTTATCGTGAGAGTTTGTGTTTATTGGTGTGTCCAGAATTCTGCATGTTTGACAGGGTTATTATTCACCTAACTCCTCCTATGGCTCTGGGCCATGGATGAGCTTTTTTTTTAAACTCCCTGTATCTGTTGATATTCTCCACAAGTACACCAAAATATGTACAGTCCAGGGAAGTTCAAATCTCTGGTAAATATACACAAAGAGAGAACAATTAACAATCACTCTCATTGCGACAAGACACAATATTCCCCTCTCCCTCTGTGTGTGTGTGTGTGTGTGTGTGTGTGTGTGTGTGTGTGTGTGTGTGTGTGTGTGCGTGTGCATGCGTGGGTGTACCTTTGGACTCAGACCGTCACTGTCAGACCAATATATCAACCTCCTGGCCTAATATTTACATTTTCCTCATATGCTTGTTTTCCTGTCCTTCTCTTGCCAAGCCTGTCTTCCCTCCATTCTTCCTGTTCCCATTCATAAGCTGGGTTTGCCTGACAGCTGGTGTTTCTCTGTGTCACTCTCTCTCCAAATCTTCTTTCATCCTCATCCTCTATGCTGCTTCAGACCTAGCAAATGGGAGAGCTGAAGCCGCAGCGCCGAGGAACACAGGGAAACAGACTGTGTAGAGAATCTGCCCATCTTAAGTGGTGCAGTGGTTGACACTGCTGCCTCACAGCAAGAAGGTCCTGGGTTCGAGTTCCATCCCAGGTCCTTTCTGTGTGGAGTTTGCATGTTCTCCCCATGTCTGTGTGGGTTTCCTCCGGGTGCTCCGGTTTGCTCCCACCATCAAAAAGACATGCATGTCAGGGTTAATACTCCTGCCTGTGCCCCTGACCAAGACAATAGGAAACAGAGCTGGAGTCGGTCCTCAGGCGCTGCAGCTGCTCACTGCTCATACACAATAGGATGGGTAAATGCAGAGGGGAAAAAAATAATTCTATGTAGGTATAATGACAAATAAATACAGTTTCTCTGAAGCTTTTCAAGTTGTAGGCAGATCTTTCCTCGTGGATGATAGGCTC
>OMLC01036606.1:0-12513 GCA_900302585.1 Regalecus glesne
ATATAGTTCTGATTTCCCTTTCTTCATCCAAATAGGTCTATAATTTCCAAGGGGTCATTTTTGGTACTCGAAAAGTGCTGGCAGACACACAAATTTGGGCCAATTGGCAATTTTGAGGATAAGGAGAAATTTTCTCGCCTGAGTCCCTTGTCATAATTTCATGACTCAAAAGGTACCCGCCTGCACCATGATGAGAAGGGTGGTGAATCTGGTGGTATATTAACACTTAATACGGATCTGCAGGCATAGTAGACTTTTGGTGTCCATTGTGGCACTTGTGCCTCCACCAGTTCAAGACCACATTTAGGATGAGAACATCTTTTCAAATATGTTTTAATAGATGCTTGCCTGTGGTTTCATAGTGCTGAGGAAAACCATTAAACCAGTTGCAAAAACGGATAAGTTAATTAGAAAATGTGTTTGGTTGAAGCTGCCAACTGATGTGAATCAAGGTGAATGGGAAATGGACTCATTTTTATATAGTGCCTTTCTAGTCTATACAGTTTGTGCGCATTATGACACATGGAAAATTCAACCCTATGTTTACGAAGTGAATCTGAGTCTGGTCCATTGTGATCTTAGACCTGGACAGCCAGTCGGGAGTCCCACAGAATGCTGGATAGAATAGAATCCTTTATAGGGTCAGTGCATATAAATGAACATTTAGAATGTAAATTTGCCGGATTCAGCCAACAGGCTACTCTTCATCTCCTGTCCCAAGTAATTAGGGGTTCAGTGTCTTGATCAAGGACACACTTCCTGAAGGAAGTGGGAATCGAACTGCCAATTTTCCGAGTAATAGACACCCACTCAACATCCTGAATGACACCACCACTATGGACGGGAGTCAATTTCACCATCAATCAGATTTTTTTTTTTATCTGAGTGACAAGATTTGAGGCTAGAGGGAAAAATCTACTCCTGTGTCAAGCTCTTGACTAAACTACTGTGTCTCATGTCACTGTCAATAGGTGTCTGCAAAAGGTGAGACTCCAGAAGCCAGTTTATAAGTTATGCCAGCCAGGCTGTTGAATAGTGATCCTGCCATGTACTGTTTAAGATTACTTCTATTTTGTTCTGTTATGACGTATAACAGAGAACGGCTTGGAACATGGTGGTAGCACAGGGAAAGAAATGACCACCACTGGTTTTTAACTGAGAAGGAATGTGTAGCTGTGCTAAGAGACTTCCCACTTCATCCATCATGGAAGTGACAGTACACTGCACCACAGTGTATTTAAAGGGTAGAAAACTGATTTTGATTGGTCCTATCAAAGCTTGCTCCAACCCTACCTGTTGGTTGTTTATTCACCCTAATCCACTCCTTTATCAAATGTGCTGCACTGCCTCAGGGGTACAGTGCATCTCCGCTCACTAATTTACCCAAATTAAACTGGTCAGAGCTATTTGCACCTCCCTTGTGCCCAATTACCACCAGCACAAAATGTCATGAATTTAGCAAAAAAAAAGTACTAATAACACCTTAGATTGACTTGTACCAGGAACGAGTTCTGATGCCTTCATTTTGTTATATTTTCCTCCTTAGTTTTAACTGTTCTGCATATGGAATAAAAAGGAAATGGATATCATCAGATGTCTAAAGTAGCTGATTGGTTAATCCTCACCGGGAGGATTTGCTTGAAGTCCCGGTTTGTGGGGATAGGCTATCATCTGGGGGTTTGAGTGGGAGACTATGGCCTGCTCTCCCTGTTCTGGAACACGTACACAGTTCACACATCAAATGATAGCTTGAGGCTTTGCAGGAGAGGTGAGGTGAGAGACATTCGGATGCTGGGGAGTTAGGGGGCTTGAGATCTTGCCTAAAACACTCCAACACCTGCTTGCACCTCAACAATATCCGGAAGTTTTAATCCCAATCACAGTATCTTAGTACACACACAGACACACACACACACACACACACGGAGACACACTCATTCACACAAACCATACTCCAATTAACACCCACTACAAGGTCAGGGTTGGCTGAGCCAGAGTGGGGTGATTGGTTCAGGTCTGATGAGCCTGGGCAGCCCGTACCTCTATACCCTGCTTTCTTAATTCCACAAACAATATAAGACCAAAGACATGCACCAGCAGACCAAGGAGCAGCTTCTTTTTAGTAAAAGTGCAACCTTACCATATCTGCAGTATGTGCTTACTACCTGTGTGGTATCTTTGACCACTGATCATATTTCTTCTCTTCTGTCGCATCTACTACTTTTAATTTGCGGTCAAATCTCTCCAGTTTTCTCAATCATTAGCCCTCCTGACACCATATAACTGATCATATCTATCCATCCGTCTATCCATCCGTCTATCTGTCTGTCTGTCCAGTGGGTAGAGCGGTCGCCTGGTAATCGGAAGGTTGCAGGATCGATCCCGGTCATCCAGAAAGCATGTTGAGGTGTCCTTGAGCAAGACACTGAACCCCTAACTGCTCCCCGAGTGCCATATGTTGGCAGCTCACTGCTCCTATACAATAGGTTGGGTCAAAAATGCAGAGAAATCCAAATTTCCCCTTGTGGGACTGATAAGGGAATCCTTTATTTATTTATTTATTTATTCATGAACTTATTTACAGAATTTGAATACACCCGATTTAGCCACCAGGGTATTTTTCATCTGTTGTCCCAACCAATTAGGGATTCAGTGACTTGCTCGTGGACACCTCGACATGCTTTCTGAAGGGAACAGAAATCCAACCAACAACCTTCTGATTACAACCGTCCTGCCTCCTGAGCTATGCTGCTTCCTGTGGACCATACGCTTACATGTGGAGACGTATGTTAGCTATTAAAACAGGTGGGTAAACTACAGCCTGTTTTTAAAAAGATGAGTGAAATGCATTCAAGTGTATTTACCAGCTGATTATCATGGATGCAGAAGGTGTTTTTTCAAATGCTGATGAGTGGAAATATGAGGTTTTTGTCAGAAACAGTCTCTCACACACATGCACACTGTCTTTGGTGAAATGACAGTACGAGTAGCTGATACCTGCTCTGGTATTCCTTGACCAGCCTCTTGGCCTTGGTGTATTTGATCTCCAGGTTCTCCGATTGGTTCTGAGCATCAGCCAATCGCTGGCTGACAACTCGACACAGAGTCTGAGCCTCCTGCCAGTATCTAACAAGGAAATACATCAGCATGAACAATAAAATAATAAATCACTGTAAAAACCTTCATTTTCAACACACAGAGAAGTCCATTTTACATGTCACCATCAGTCCCCATGTTGTGGGGTGGACACAGACTTAGACGGGGCTTTGGGGATTAAGGCTGGATGCCCTGTGTCTATGATCTCCATGATGCTAACTACAGGCATGTCCATGATATGACACTATAGGGGACATACGTTGACAAACAGACATTGTGCAAAGAGCTTATGGTGTTGTACTTCTCTAGTTTCCCAGCTTTCTCTTCTTCATCCTCAGCTCTTTGTTCCAGATCAGCCCTCTGGCTCTCCCAACAGGCCCTCTGTTCCTCCATCACCTTTATCTGGGGTCATACAGGATCATTAGCAGTGTGTACAGTGCCTGCATTGCTCACATATTATCCCTAAAGTTAACCTTGTACTTAAACCCAACACGTTTCCTCATTCCACACCAGGCAAACCCCTCTTAAGTCAAGATGTCTAACATAAAACAATGACCTTCTGTGATGTTACAGAGGTGTCTAAAAGAGCTAGATGAGAGAAAGCCATAAATTATGCTGCCGGAAGGGATTTTATTGACCCAGTTATGCCAAAGCAGTGATTACCTAAAAAGCAGAAGGTAGAAGAAAGGAAGGCTAGTGGGTAGACATGCTGTGATGTCCTCTGTGTTCTAATAAGTCCACACCCAGCCACTGCTCACAGAACTAAATGGGTCACACTGTTCTAGACATGGAGGGAGAGCTAGCGTATTAAGAAATGAGTGCGGTGCCACTGTGTATGCTATTGTGCAATGTGTATATGTGTGTGAGTGTGTGTGTGTGTGTGTGCAATGTCTAGAGCGACCTACCTTTTCCCTGGCCCGGTGAAGTTGGGCTGTTCTATTTTGTAGTTTTGACTGGAGCTGGAGCGAGAGAGAGATAAGATAAATTGCATGTATCCACACATGAGAATATTACTTTATATTTAAAACTAGGATTGCACCAATACCATTTTCTGCCTTTTATTTGACAGGATAGTCAAGACAGAGACAGGAAAGGCAGAGGACATGACATGCAGCAAAGGTTCCTGGGATGGATTCAAACCCAGGCTGCTGTGGTAAGGACTCAGCCTTATTTGGTTCACACTTAACCTGCTACCAGGGACCTCTGACCAGTAACTCTTTACAATGCTGAGGTTTATCCTGAAGTCCAAACTGAAGGCAGATCCTTTACTATAGCTAAACAATAGTGATTTACAACCTCAATCAGGCTGTAATTATTGTTCTTCTTTCTCATTCCGTGTGTGAAAAAGGTAGAAGATCAAGTTACTTTTCTATTTGAATGTGAAGACTGCAGCTATCAGAGTTACAAGAGGTCAATTTCATGTGTCCGCATTAGGCCCCATGTTGTGGGGGTGGACACGGAGTTGGATGGAACGCGGGGGCTGGATGCAACAGGGCTGGTGACCCCTCCTTACACCCCATGGTGGGTTCAAACCCCTAACATCTGGCTCGTCAATTCCCAAAGTGCTCCTCTACCTTCATAGCCCCCCAATGTAGCTCCAAACTCATTCTTTTGCCATTTTCGAGTCACCTTAAATAGGTGGGGGAATAGACCCCAGCTGTTGAGTAAGATCAATATAATGGACCTTTTGAGGTCAGTCTGGTTTAAGAGACCAAGCTCCATATGGACTCTGGCTGTAACTAAATTACCTGCTGGTATTTAAGGCAGAGCTGGTAGCAGTCCAGACTGGACATCATGGACACATCCTCTTCTTCCTCTCCATCTTCCTCCTCTATGTTTTCCTTTGCCATCGAGATCTCCGATGCACCATCATCATCCTCACTCCCATCTCCTATCCTCTCCCTCTGTTGTGTACACAGGATAGTCAAGACAGAGACAGGAAAGGCAGAGGACATGACATGCAGCAACACAGGACACACACACACACATAAAGATCATACTCTACTAGATCCTACATAGAAGCCAAACTGCCCTCCTCCGTCTTAAGGTCACACACCTCTCTGGGTGATCTGTCCATTTCCAGGCTTTCATTGATCAGACGTGCCACCTCGCTCTCCACCCCCTGCTTCTCTCGGGCAATCAAAAAGCTTCAGTGGAAGAAAGATAAAGATTACCAAGATTCATATTAAGAACCAGTCTTCAAACCACCATGAGAAGAGCAATCATTAGGCCACACATGAAGAACTTCTAGGGCTTCCACAGACAACTGGTCCCAAACCTTCACCTGAGTAATCAATCAATCAAAATGAAACAGCTGAAATCAATACTCACTTGACCAGGCCTGAGGTGTTCTTGAGGACTGTAGCTGCAAACAGCTGAGAGACTCCCACCAAACTGACCTCATCTACCTCGACTATTTGGTCATTCACCTGAATCCTAACATACACAGAGCAGAAGGATGTCATTATTTCATCAGGTTGAATCCCGGCTAGATGGCGTTTGATGCCTCGACCTCACCGTCCATCCTCGTGGGTGGCTCCCCCCTCCGTGATGGTTTTGACGAAGATTCCCAGTTTCTCAAGTCCCTGATCTGCTCCCACGCCCATCCCTATTATACTGATCCCCAGACCCTCCTCTCCTGCAGGTGCCGGGGGAGACAGAGAGACACGTCAGACAGCTTCATAGAAACACATCAGTAGAGACACATGTTCAGCTCACAGATGTGTGACAAACACACAGGAGAGAAGAGATTAACCAGAGAATGAGGCAGCCAGCAGAAAAAAATGGATGAACAGGTCTCATTCACTCCTATTTGTTAACTCTTTATTTTCTCTTTCTACAATTTCCAAATTGTTTTCTAGTACAGACAATCACAGTGTCCTTGAGGAAGACACTGAACCCCTAACCGCTCAAGCCCTGAGACGGACTGGTGACCTGTCCAGAGTGTTTCCCCACCTTTCACCCAATGAGCTCCGGGATAGGCTCCAGCATGACCCCATGACCTTACCTCGGATAAGCAGCTGATGATGGATGGATGGAATTAGATGGAAAACAGGGGATAAGGTCAGGCCTTCTAAAGTTATTAGTTATAGCTTTGGAAAAAAAATGCCAAAAAAACATCTTCCTCTAGCTTTCCATGTGTAATTATAGGAAAATCTAATTGTTTTACCACCTTGACTTCCACTTCCACATTTTCCAAGTATTACTCTATTGTTTTGTAGGGTTACAGTCCTTCAGTGGTAGAACACATGCTTTGGCAACTGATGAGCCAGATGTTGCGGGTTTGATCCCACTGCTCGGTGTCAGGAGGGGCACCCAGGCTTAATTCCCTAAGCACCATCTAGGTCTGTGTCCACTCCCCCAACATAGGGACTAATCGGGATACATAGAGATGGACCTGTCACTCTATTGTTTTGCAGTTCCAGATATGACTATTGCATGACATCCCAGGTCTTCCCAGTAACATGCCCAAGAAACTAAGATTCAGCCATCAACTCCTTCCCTGGAAACTAATGGGAAAGCTGCACATCCCAGATGGAGACCAGTGAAGAAAGTCAGAACTTCAGCAGGCAGTTTGGAGGAGAAAATGTTGTCGTGTCCAAAGTGTTTCATACCTGCGGGATAACACGGCTGTAAAGGGAACTGGTTATAATTCCCAGTAAGCCTTCCAATGCCTAAGCTCTGCAGTATGGAAGCTGTAGATTATCATGTTGGCCACCAGGCCCACTGACCAGTCTTATCCTGGACATTCACAACAAGCTCTTCACGAATGGCAAACCGAAAGCAGCGCAAACACCCCGAACACTACGCAGAGTTCCTATTCTACAGGAATGATTTTCTGGGACTGTTACTTGGATATACGAGATAGTCCCTGGTGAAAGCAGGTCATGTTATTCAGCAGTGGAAAAAAGCCAGACAGACAGACAGACAGACAGACAGATAGAGATAGACAGACAGACCCTTCTTAATCTCCACAGGGAAGACGTCCATCTTGTCCACCCTCTTCTCCAGCTCATACTCTGCTGAAGCAGACACCGGATCGATGTCATCATTGCTTCTGTCATAGTCGTCGTTGGAGTAGGTAGCATACACCTGACAAATGAACCAGAGGAGAGGGAGACACTGATGTGATGCTGTATTTCTGCTTGGTATGTTTCTGACAACACTGTGCCTCAGCCACCTGCAGCTACCAACACAATCAAGCTGTTGAGGGAAGGGGAAAGGAGAGGAAGGCCACTTTATCTGGCCATTCTATTCCTACAATGAAATGTTCTTCTGCATTAACCCATCCTATCAGGGACACTCCATCTCAGTGTCCGGAGGAGCCATGGATGGAACCAGAGACCTTCTGACTGAGAGCCGACCTGCTGTACCTGCTGAGCCATGCTGCCTCTTCACATTCAGAGGTACACGTGTTTTTTCTTATCTGCATTATCACTACATTGATCTTTAGCTCCCAGTCTTGGTCTTTCTGACTGCAGCAAAGCCCTCCACAGTTCCTAGTGACTCCTAGTGACTCCTCTGACACCTGGTGTGTACCTCATGTGACCAGCAGTCACACAGGCTTGTAAAGACAACTGGTGCCTTTACTCTAGTGAGAGAGGATACCCCTAGTTTATAGAAGAGGCTTCATATCATTCGCCATACAACACAATGTGTTCTCTCAATGTGAGCCCAGAGAGCAGCTCCAGGTTGTTTCCTTACTGCCTTGCTCAGGGGCACAGGTGGGAATAGGAACCCTAATGTGATGTCTGAGATGAACTTCAGGCATGACCCAGGCTCTCTGTCTTTTCTGTGAGACCAACTTCAGGACTGAAGGATTCCATTGGTGTGTAAACAGAGTGTGCACCAAGGGCAGACGAGTGAGGCCCTTGGTTTATGAGACCCGTGTTCCACACCTAAATACAAATCACCAGTAGCTCGCAGCCACGTTAAATACATCATTACAATGAACGCCCATCAATCATATGGACAGATTCCACACACCCTTGGGTTTGACTGCAGCAGTGCCGAGCTCAACGCTGACAGAGTACAGCATGTGAGAGCTTGTCTGTCCTCGGCTGAATTGGAAACATGGCTGTCAACCAGCACCTCTCATAGAAATACAAAAAGAAGCTGGTAGACGGCCACACCAAACCACATGTGTGCAGACCAGAGTTGTGTGATGAGTTGCTCCCAATGGGAAGGTTTCAGTTCAGTGAAGATCTATTTCCTTTGATAGACATGCATTTGAAGCTCTGTACAGAACAAAAGACAAGCCTCATGGCCTTACCTTGATGGGTGCCGTGGACAACTTGACTTTCCTTCTCTCAGGTTCTGTGTCCTGTTCATCCTGATCGGACAGCTCAGTCACACCGGGAATTTCCACGTACTCCGATGTCAGCAGTTCTCCGTCACCTGGACAACTCTCCTGATCCTGTCTCCGGGGTGCGGAGTCCTTAAGGTGAGACTCACGTTCCCTGTCTCGGCCATCTATGAAGGCGTCCTCTTCAGTCCCAGAGTAAATTACAGTTCCCGTTTCATTCTCTCCTCCGTGTTCTACATCGACTCGACCTTTGACCCCAACTTCTCCTTCAGGTCCCCTGCGACACGCTTCCTCTTCATCCTCTGGCTCAGCTTGCACTAGTTGTTGCTCAGGTTGTGAATTTACTCCTTCCCTCTGATTCCTTTCCACTTTTCCTTCACTTGGCTTGCATTCTTCTTCTCTCCCCTCTTCCCTCTCTCTGGGTTGGCTGTCCTCCTCGTCACCATTCACCTCCCTCACCATCTTCCTGACCTCCTCCTTTTCCGTGATCTCCTCGATGATTTTCTCTCCAGTTCTGCCCTCAGCCTCAGACCTCTCAGCACCCTCCTCCTCCTCCAGCAGCTCCTCCCTCGTTTCCTCCTTGTGCTCCTTCACCTGTTGGTACTTGTCTCTCCTCATTCCCTCGTCTTCACTCATCTGCTCAGAAGAGCCTCTGCTGCCAGCAACTGGTTCCTGAGCCAGTGCCTCACGACCTGTTGATGGGGCCTGTGTACTACATTCCTCAAACACATAATCTGTCAGGACCTCCTCCTCTGTGTCCCCTACAGTCACTTTTGGATCTTCTTTCCTGTTCCCTTTCCTTCTCCCATTTGCTCCGTCCACCACCTCATGTTCCTCATTCTCGTCACTCTCCGATGACTCAGTTTTCACATCCACAAGCTCTGCCCTCACTGGATCGTCATCCGGGGTCGAGACGTCACCGGGTGTTGAGCCTCGGGGACCGGTACCTTTACTTCTTTCCATCTCTGTGTTTCCGTCCGCGTGAGATGCTGCCCTCTGAGTGGACTCCTCAAGGTAAGAGGGAGAGCTGGGGGCAGATCCTGGGTCTCCTTCATTTGACAACATGAGATCAGTACTCGGAGTGAGCGGTGGAGGTTGGGATGGAGCATCTTTTGTCGAGGGAGGGTTTTTTTCCTGCTCTGAGAGGGGTGTCTGTTCTTTTTTGTGAAGAGAAATGCTCATCCCAGGGCAGTTTGAATGTTTCACCTCCTCTCCCTGCTCCCTCTGTCTCTGCTCCCCTTCTCTTTCCAAAGGGCCGATGGCATCGTTCCCTTCTTCAGCTTTCTGTCTCCCATCTGCTGCTGACTTATTTCCCCGGATGGTAGTGACCTTTGAACTTTGGGGTCCACCGGTCTCCATCATCTTGGTCTCAAACAGTCGACGTGTCACCGTGAATTTCTGAGCCAACGCAGCTCTGTCTATCTCCGCCATTTCCTCCGACCTGCACGGCTTATCCAGCAAAGAAGAGTCCATGCTGGAGATGCTGGCGATGGCACTCAGAACAGACAAGGGGCTGACAAGGGAGCGTCTGGGTGAGGGGAGAGGCGATGGCTGGAGCTGTGTGCGGGCCGGTGACGGGGACAGGAGCTGCATGGACCTGCAGCTCTGCTGTGGCGACCCTCCGTCCAGCCGTAGCTGCTGGCTGTCCATCTGGAGGAAGATGTTGTCTCTGATCTTCTTCCCCTTGGCACCGTGGGCCCGACCTATGCTCCCAGCAGTGCTGCAGTGGGACACATGGTTGTCAGACCGACTGGATGTCAACTCAGTCGGGGTCACAGCGAAGCCCTGGCCAGGCGCCCCGGTCCCTTGTGTGGTCCCAGTGTCAAAAGAGCATTTGATGGCGTGGAAGTCTGATCTGTAGCTTATCCGGTGAGGGGAAGCGCTGCGGCCTTTGCTGTTGGTCCGCATCATCTGCTGACAGAGGAGCTGACGGCTGAAGCCGGGGAGGAAGTGCTGTCTGGTGTTTTGGTGAGCAGTTAACCGTTGTGTGGACTTGGTGGGATGCTTATGAGTCCTGTCAGGTGCTGGTGAGTTCAGAGGCTGAGGACGAGGTCTGGGACATGAGCAAGATGCTTATTTATAGGCGAGGTCATCGAAGCATTCCTGGAGTTGTGGAGACTGGACCAAAGGACAATTTCCTTCAACAGGATTCAAGCGTGGGTCCGTGGTTCTGAGAGAGCAGTCTCTATGCAGTCTGTTGAGTTCTGCTCACCGACAACCTCCTGAAAGAAGAAGAAGAAGAACCGAGCCAAATGAAGGTTAGCGCCTGAAAGGCGTCGAGCGCGTCCACGGCTGAACGCTGCGACGCGAACGCGCTTCGACGCGACCACTCACCTGCTCAGGTGAAGTGACGACCGACGGAACCGCCGCGGGAGAGCTTCTGCTCAATGGGTTCTAACCGTCCGCCTTCCGTCCCACCGTGCGGATCGGTTCTTCAAGAGGTCTTCAGTCGGACCCTCTCCCACCTGCCCACACATGTGGTCTGCAGGATGTGACGACGGTCCCCGTTACCCCGGGCTGTCTGCCCTGCGCGGTCCCGACTCAGGCGCGCCCACGGCTCCGTCTCCGTCCTGGCTGCTGACAGATGGCGACTGTCTCTAAATAGCGTAAACGGATTAGCCCCGTAATCCTGTGTAAACGACCCGGGGCGGATAACGCCCGGGGCCCCCGGGGGCCGGTGCAGTGATCCAAACACTCGGCGGCTCTGTTTTGACTGGCTCCAGAACAAGCCCCGAGCCCTGGAGAGGGTGGTGGCAAACGACAGGTTCACCATTAGCTGTCGCAGTGTCATGGAGCCTGACGCCATGTCCCTCTTGACTAGAACCACCGATAAAGATCAACCACTACGCTACCTGGGCGGCGTGTCGACGAGGAAGATGGAGCCTTGTTCATGTGAACCCCACAGACACAGGAGAACACGAGAACACCACACAGAGACGACCTGGGAGGGGATTTGAACCCGGGATTTGACCCAGCAGAGCTGACTGCTGCACTGCCCTACATCAAGATGGTGAGATGACACCACACACACGTCTGCTTTTTCATATTGTATGTTCCTATTGTAGCTACAAGGTCCTGTAGGTGACTTGCTGAAAGTCAATGCCTTGAGTTTGCTTTAGATCTTTCTACATTATAGACACACGCTTGACAACAGGGACAGCTTCAGCACTTTGGAGGAATAGGTTTTCATGTGCAGATGAAAAGTATGAGAAGCAGAACTTACCTTCACCTGGACTGCTCTGGTCACTCTGTTGTCATCCAGGAGACCCTCGTCACACCTGACACGGTCCAGCAGTGTGTCTGTGTGTAGAGTTTGTGTATGTGTGTGTCTACCTGTGTGTGTGTGTGTGTGTGTGTGCATTCCTCCAGAGCGTCCTGCTGGTGTAGGCTCCTCCCTGTGTGTCTGGACGTCTGCTGGTGGCAAGGGAAGACCACACACCAATGAACCACACCTGATGGGACCGGACCAGGAGGCAGATGCTGCCGTGCAGCTCGGAGTGGGAGAATGGTTTGGTTCTGCTGTGACCTGGATCTGACTGGAGACCATTGTCCCAGGTGGCACTGGGACCTAGTTGATATAAATACTAGCCAATCACAATGGCTGTCAAATAAATGAGGCTAACCAAGAGAGGGAGGGGAAGGAGTGCTGGGAGAGGGAGGGAGGGTTAGTGGTAAGGGAGGAAGGACATGATTGAATGAAGGAAGAATGTCACTAAAGGATGTGAGAGGGATGCAGGCTGTGTGGGAATTGGTGGGGAGGAGGTATAATCACGGTAGAATAGAATGATTATATTTGCCACATGGCCAAGTCGTATGGAGTTTGTCCTCTGCATTTAACCCGTCCTATTATGCAGGAGCAGTGAGCGCAGCTGCCACATGACGCCCAGGGAACAGTGTCTTGCTCCAGGACTCATCGATATACTTTCTGAAGGGGCTGGGGATTGACTGACTAATCTCTCTGATTGCTAGAGGACCACCCTGCCTCCTGAGCTGTGCTGGCCCTTATGAGTGAGTATGGAGGGTGTTATTAGTGATACTGGTGTCGATGATGAGGGGAGGGATGCCAGCACGAGTGTGTGATGTCATCATCTATAACTTCCGTCTTGCCTTTG
>OMLC01036607.1:0-13362 GCA_900302585.1 Regalecus glesne
AAGGCAAAGCTTTCAATCTACCGGTCAATGTTTGTGCCCACTCTCTCCTATGGCCATGAAAGCTGGGTCATGACTGAAAGAACAAGATCACGGATACAAGCAGCTGAGATGAGGTTTCTTAGGAGGGTGTCTGGTGTCTCCCTTAGAGATAGGGTGAGAAGCTCAGACATACGTGAGGGACTCGGAGTAGAGCCGCTGGTCCTACAAATAGAAAGGAGCCAGTTGAGGTGGTTCGGGCATCTAGTAAGGATGCCACCTGATTGCCTCCCAAAAGAGGTTTTTCAGGCACGTCCACCTGGGAGAAGGCCACGGGGTAGACCAAGGACCAGATGGAGGGATTATATCTCCACACTGGCCTGGGAACTCTTTGAGATCCCCCAATCAGAGCTAGTGGATGTTGCAAGGGAAAGGAAAGCTTGGAGGTCCCGGCTGAAATCTGCTACCTCCGCAACCCGACACCGGATCAGTGGTTGATGATGGATGGATGGATGGATGGATAGATCGACTTCACAAGACAAAAGACAAGTTGGTCGCAACAGCACATGAGATTGAAGCACCAACAATACCAATTGCATATCCAGACTGTAAGTGGAGAAATTGAAATCACATATGTTTACAAAATAAGCTCCAATAAGCTTTGTTTAACACTGCTCTGGTGAAACCTGGAGATTTCAGGATTTTGCCGGAAGGCCATGAGGAAAAGTATGAGTCGCCTGGTGAAACCTGGAGAGTTGGCAGGTCTGCTATTGTGTGACAAGGGTTCAACTGGGACGAACACTGTCTGTCACACTCCTCATCTCCTCTACACTCTCCTGCTATTGGCTCCTCTTCTTTCCTGTCCTGGTCATAAAAAGGACGCCGTCAGCATCTCTCATGTTTCAGGATGAGATCACAGGGAAGAAACACATGAGGTGAGGTTATGCTATTGTGTCTTAAATGCTAGAAATAGAGGTTCCACTAGAAGTGGACATCTTACTTCAAGGACAGAGCGGGGTTACTGGGCTAAAGTGCATGTAATATGGTCATGAGAGCCTATATGATAAATTGCTATATCACGAAACCCTGGCTCTCCCAAATGATAGAAACAAAGCAGGTGTGGGCTTAGCTAGTACTTGGATGGCAGACCTCCCAGTAAAACTGAGTTGCTACTTGAAATGGTGTTGGTGAGCTAGTAGGGGGCAGTCTTCCATCTCACCTCCCCAAAAAAAAAACAATGACCCAGTGCAGTGACAGTGACACTAGTGTAGGAGATTATATTCTTTGGAAGAGACGGGTACTGGTACGGTCTCACTGTAGTAATTAAAGATCCAATTACACCTATCACAAAGAATAGGGGCTTCTCTGGTTTCCTGGTAGAATTCCAAACATGGCTCTCTCCGCTTAAACATCTGATCATCTAATGGCCATTGGCTCAATGATTCCCCTCCACATCAAGCTGATGTGTGGTGAGCGATCTGGTGCAAAATGGCTGCCATTAATCACCTAGTTAGGTGCTACAAACTGGTGATGGTTAAGGTGAGTTTCCTCCTTCGCTGGCAAGTGCTTTGGGTGTCTAGATAAAACCCTTTTCATTCTTAAATTTCTGTTTTTTTTATTTTACATTAATATAAATGATCTATCATTGCTATATTCAATACAGTAAGAAATATACATCAATCGGTAATCTATTGCTTTTATTACTGCAGAGTAATCGATGGACTCTATGCCCTCTCCATTTGATAACATTATTTTTAAAGTGTCATCCTTTACTGTTGAGTTCTTATTGTACAATTCTCTCTCTCTCTCTGTATCTCTCTCTGTATCTCTCTCTGTATCTCTCTGTCTCTCTCTCTCTCTCTCTCTCTCTCTCTCTCTCTCTCTCTCTCTCTCTCTCTCTCTCTCTCTCTCTCTCTCTCTCATACTGTAACCATATACATCATGGCACTCTCAGATACTGACTCATCTGTTTCTACAACAACAGAAGATAACTCTTCCTTCACCTCCTCTACCCTCATCTGCCTGGTTGCCTTTGTCCTTTTTCTTTTTGAAAAAAGCTTCTCATATCCATAGCCTTCAAGTGCCATAGCCCAAATGAATTGGCTAGCTAACTGTAGCAATAAACACTATAGTTTAAGCATATGTTGTTGTGACAGGGAGTGATATGAGGGACGGTAAATTCTTTAGTCTGTATGATGGAAAACAAAATTTAACTTGGTAGTGGACTTGGCCTGTGAACAGATTTAACAAGAATATTTCTGATAAGGAGAAATGGTTCCGTAGCTAGCTAGATAATGTGACTAGATGCCGATTAGCCTACCATGCATGTGAGATGGAAGTTTTGAAACCACCACAAACTTGGGGCTTGGACTCAATGGAAGATATAGAAGACCGACCTGGAGGGATGACTCTCTCTGCTTCATGGGGATTTGGCTATAGAAAGCAGGCTGTAAGACTTCTTAATAATAACATGGACACAAACTAATGGTGACACGTAAAGCGGGCCTCTCACATGAACACAAACGCGACCTTATCATCTTTTTAATGTGCCTTGATGCATGCTCAAGACATATTGTCGTCTTTTTAATGTGTGGTTATCACCGGTGTAGCATCTTTCACTACTGCTCATATACGCTCCATTATTGCTTTTAACACTTGACTGATTTCTACTCTACCCTTTACCTATTTCATACCTTATTCTATTATTCCTATTGCTTTGGATTTATTTACTTTTTATTGCTGTATATGCATGTGTATACACACACATACATTTTTATTATATATCTTTATTTGATATTTATCTCATGTTTCTGTAATGGAGTCTCCCGGCTGAGGAATTTTGCATGGCTGAAATTGTAAAGTGACTATAAACATATTGAATCTTGAGATGATCATCCCATCAATTTAATGTTGAATTTTTGCCATCTGTAAAAAACATGGGAAATATAACCTAGCCTAACACGAATAATAAAAATTAACTGATTGTTTGGGATTTTTTGTTTTTATTTTTGTTTTTATTGATTTGTTGACCAATAAATATGTCAAATCCTTTAGTCTATCATCAACCACTAATCCAGAGCTGGGTCATGGAGGTAGCAGATTTCAGCCGGGAACCTTTCGTTTCTTTGCCACATCAACCAGTTCAGACTGGGGGGTTTAGAGGCGCTAATAATAATTTAATAATACATGTACATAATAATTTACATGTATTTCTTGACTGATTAATATGTATAATCTATGGCTGTGAATTATATGTGTCTATGCTTTCTTTGTACACAGGTCTTGAAAAAAGATCCTGATTTCAATTACACTACCAGTTTTAACAAAGATTTAAATAATTAAACTGGGCAGATATCATCCAAGTCTTCTTTGTGATATCTTTGTGATAGCGTGTTCTTCTATATTCTTCTCATTTCCAATAATATGATACTTGCTGTACCAGCTCACTGTACCAGTCCCCATCTGTCAGTGGATAATAACTTACTGACGGACAGGGAGCAGCAAGTGAGGCTGGGAACCCGAATACCCCCCTTCCAAGGTTTTCTGCTCTCCCCTCTGCACAAATGACTGCACTTCAGGAGACATCGTCTGTTAAAGTCCTGAAATTTGTGGATGAAAAAATCGTCATTGGCATCATACAGAATGGTGACAAGTCTGTATATAGATCGAAGGATGAATAGTCGGTGCTCTAGTGCGGCCACAACAACCTGAAGCTGAACACGCTCAAACTGTAGAGATGGCAGTGGACTTCTTGAGAAGCCTCCTCAACACTGTCCCCCTCACCATATTTAACAGTATGATGTCTATGTTGAAAACCTACAGATTTCTAGGATCTCCAATCTCCCAGGATCTAAGGTCAGTGCCCAACATAGACACAATCACTGCCAAGGCCACGCAGAGGGTGTACTTCCTCCGTCAGGCCAGGAGGATGAACTGGCCTCAGAGACTGCCTATTTGGTTGTACTCTGCAATAATCCAAACTGTCCTCTGCACATCCACCACTCTGGTTTGGATTAGACATCAAACAAGACAGGGAGAGACTTCAACATACAGTAAGGTCTTCAGAGAAATCATCGGGGCCAACCTGACCTCCATTCTAGACTTCATACATCTCCAGAGTCGGGAAATGACCAGGAAACATCACTATACCCATCACACCCTGGCCACAGCCCAATCCAACTCCTCCCCTCTGCTATGCACCGTAGAGCACTGTACACACACACACACACACACACACACAAAGATCAGATATAAACAAGGTTTCTTTTCATGGGCTGTCATTCAAATGAACCCTTAACATTTTCAAGTTCCAACAATTTATCTTGTATATACAGTATTTTATATTGTAATGTACAGTATATATACTATATATACTGTCATATTCATCTACCTTGGGCTCCTATGTAAAATAACCTGCAAACATTTATCCCAATAGCTCTATTATATTCTCCCCACCTTAGCACTTTGTCACCTCTTTTCTTGATGCATGCTCAATAATCCAGGTGAGGGAATCACAAAAAAGTGAATTGATTCCCTTGGATAAGAAGATCTTCTTATCAGAAGAGGCAAATCTCCATTTTGTGATATATTTCATCTCTTGTTTCACTTGTGTCAACAGTCAATTTTTTGGTGATTTATCTGATGATTGCATCATTCTATGTGAAGGACCTGTGAGAGACATGGAGTCTATTTAGAATGGCCCATAAACTAATGGGGATTCTGATACTGTAGTTTTCCTCCCCCGGAGACAAATGACGTAATTTCACTGTAAAACCGAAAAAAATAAAAACAACGCGAAGGGTCCTAGGCGGGCCTGGGCAACGTACTGGAACAAATCATTACGTACGTATCGTTGCGTACGTAATGACGTCCGTCTTGGGGAGGGGCTATAAAGCCTTGTTTTAGAGAATCGCAGCTTCAACATTCTCCATTTCGTGACAGCGTTTCAACCAAGTCGAGGGACGTTCTGTGAAGAAGGGCCTCCTTAGAACGACTGAAAACTCGAAGTTAACCGACGAATCGCTTGCTAACCAAGTTATTATCCGAAAGGAAAGTAAAACTTATCGTATGTCCGCTATCCAGAACCTCAAAACTTTTGGTAAGTCGTCTTCACCTAACTATGGTGACAAACAAGGTGGGGGAAGGGCGAGTAGCCAGTTATTTATCAATTTGATTGAAAAGTAAATGTTTTGACAATAATTGGACAGTCAATTAATAATCATCATTTTTTTATTTTCCTGAGATAAAAAGACATACTAGCGTAATCGGAAAAATGAAGGGAAATCATCGGATGTTGTCGTGTCGTATTGGGCCTTCAATGGGCCTTCGTTCAAACTGGTCGCCATTAGGCCTCGATGTTGCGGTGGTCTTACTAGTATGTTCTGGTCGGAACGGTGTCCCAAATATGACATCGGGTATCGATCGAAAAAAATGCCAATCCGATGCAACCGATGACCGAACGCTATGTCATTTAAATAACTTTACACGTTATATCCTCCTCTACAATAGATGGCTGACATATATGGCTTTTTTTTTATTGTCGAGGACGTTGGCGAGAACATCAGCAGTATTTTTAGCACGTAGTCCATCCACGTAATCCTAAATAGAAACGTGATCTGGGGGAAAGCTATGACAGCCGTCAGGTAACTAACTGCTCAACACCTATTCGGTTCCAACCAAAGCTAATAACTATCCTGATGTTTACACATTTCTAGTTCATGATAAATTTACATCATCCCCAATGCATTCAAGCTTTTAGCTCATATCCAAATGGTCCTGGTAAATAATTATCGGATCTTAAAGGTAAAACGTGTATGATTTTACCGTGCCACGGCCTATTTATCAAGCTAAGCGTCCACAAAGCATCGCAGTTGGCGCTAGGCCCCATGAGTAAGCAACTGGCGTCTCCGGAGCTGGACATATAATCATCCATTGTTTAATGAAATGGACGACGTGAAGGAGTCGACGACCGCAAGTCTAGCATCATAATACAAGAGCGTCCTTGGCCTACGTTTAGCTTTTGTGGTTCAGTCTAAAATAATTATTGGGCTAAGTCATTATACTGGACCCGTTTAAAAGTGTGCTATCGTTACCTTTTGTGACAGCCCATCTCGTCTTAAATGGAACTCGCAACATAGGAGATTAAACTCGTTAAATATTTTATTGTAACTTATTTACTGGTACATGGTACACCACCTTTTACAATTAAATGGGAATAGTGGTCTTTCTGCAAATCTGCAATCCAAGATCCAGTGCCCCAGTATAAAAGAGGGACAAGCAAAAGGGTTCAGTCACTGGCTCTATTGGGTTGTCTTTTCAGTAACGTTGTATTAATTTTAAAAAGCCACCAATCTGAATTATTTATAAGTTGTCAACCACTCATCTATAATCGGGTTATTAGTAACCCAATTAGTTACCACAAAACATTCCTGGGCAGTCATCAGACTTGGAATACCTGGTAGACAAAACACAAGTAGAAGATTATGCAAGATGATGCTCTAACTTTGGGCACAATGTTTTCTTCCTCAGACCCCTTTGCTGATGCAACTAAGGGTGATGACCGTCTCCCAGCCGGGACTGAGGACTACATCCACATAAGAATTCAACAGAGGAACGGCAGGAAGACGCTCACCACTGTCCAGGGCATCTCTGCCAACTATGACAAGAAGAAGCTAGTCAAGGCCTTCAAGAAGGTATGTTGGTGTAGGCTGCTGAATGACATCTGGATGGTTAAGCTATGGTTTTCTTGCTGGTTATTGGTTTTGGCACAAGGTTTTCCAGAATTCTCCACATATTCCTCAATTTGGAATGTTGCATTAGAGTGGAAGTTGGAATTTCTGGGTGGCCTTAGATTAGTGTGCTTTATCAGTACATACTGAAGCTGGGGGAGATGTGTGGATGAATACACGTTTAAAATGAGACAAAATTAATGTCTCTTTCAAAAATTCTATTCAGAATTATGTTGTCTTTTCCAATACCCATCAAAAATGCTAACTATTTGTTGAATTTTTTGGGGGGAGGGCCATGCGTCTTCAAATTGCACTAAAACTTGATTGAAGGATTACTGTTCAATGACACTTTAAACATGCCACTTTTTTGTCTCCCTTTGTACAACAGAAGTTTGCCTGCAATGGGACAGTAATTGACCACGGAGAGTATGGTGAAGTGATCCAGCTGCAGGGAGACCAGCGCAAGAATATCTGCCAGTTTCTAATTGATGTGTGTTTCTTATATACATCTCAACTTAAGATGTTCTTTAGTTAATATATAGAAGTCTTTAATAGGCAAAGCATGTCATTACTGAAAAATATTGTACTATAAAAAACAGTAAACTTATTTCATGGTTACTCTCTTGTTTCTATAGATTGACCTGGCCAAAGAAGAACAGCTCAAAATCCACGGCTTTTAAAGACTGCCACTGGCCCCTCCCCCTGCTCCTCCCAGTCCTTGGCTGCCACTCGTTACCCTCTCCCCCCATCCCTCCCTCTTATCCTACCCTCTTTCTTATGTGCTGCTGCTCCTCCCTAACTCTTTCCCTGTTCTGTACAGTGGCCCCAACGGCTCTCACTAGTTTTAAAAACCTATTAGCTCCAACAAACATGGGACTCTGTAACACCAAAACTCCCCTCTGCCACCAGAGGGCAGACTTGCTCTCACAAAGACATGCCACTGCAGCACCACACAACATCAGGGATGAGTGGTGATGACTCCCCTCCCCAAACATCACCCCCTCTAATTTTCCACCTTCTTTCCATTTTTTTTTCCCCCATAAGTTTTTGTGCCACATAAAGATGGCACTAGTTCATGTAACTGTTTTGTTTTGTACTACAACAGTGTTTCAATAAAATGAGTCTCCATATGCTTGGTGTGTTGTGCTAATGAACTGTGGGTGTTGGCTGTCCATTTGGGGGGGGGCTCATAGAGTGGGTCAACTTCTTCAATTAGATGAGGCAGTACATGGTGAGAAGACGTGGTAGTGGGATGGATTTCACATCTTATTTGGAAGTAGTTTATGTAGGGTCACTAACCTAGAGCAACTGGGGCGGCATAGCTCAGTGGGTAGAGCTGTTGCCTGGCAATCAGAAGGTTGCAGGATCGATCCCCGGTCCTGCATATAGCATGTCGAGGTGTCCTTGAGCAAGACACTTAACCCCTAACTGCTCCCCGAGCGCCATATGTTGGCAGCTCACTGCTTCTATATAATAGGCTGGGTCAAAAATGCAGAGAAATCCAAATTTCCCCTTGTGGGACTGATAAGGGAATCCTTCCTCTAGAATGGTAAGTGGAGATGCTCATATAGTGGTTTACTAGTCTAGTAATCACTCGAAGCACTTAATGAATGCCTCACATTTACTGAGCTATGCTGCAGAAAAGTGCTATATTAGACTAAATCCATTTTCTTTTGTATATATGTGCCGGAATTAAATGTTACTTGTGTTTAATCTATTAGCTTAGTTTAAATGGGTCGACCAGCAGTTCGAAGATGCCGATCAGCTCGGAGTAGCGATGTTGTCACTATTTGACTGAGGATCCCTGCTTACAGTGTAAAACAAAAAATACTTAACGTACACATAATTTCGATAAAAAAATGGGAAGTTAGGTTAAAAAAGGTTTGGTTACTGACTTTGTAATGAAATTCACACAGTTTAAAGATCAAAGTTTCTTCGAACAAAAGTAAGCCCACTGACAGCTACAGTCCACTTGAGTATTGGGTCGACCAGTGATGGTTCTACCTATAACGTCTTGATGCGTGCTCAATAATACAGGTGAGTGATCACAAAAAAAGTGAATCGGTTCAAGTGGATCAGAAATGGATTCAGAAATGATTCATCACTCAGCCAGGTGACCTCTTCAGTCTGAGCTGACCGCAAGCATCTTGAACCTAGTGAACAACATGTGATATACACTATATATTTTTTATAAATAAACTATTAAAACTCCTTGCTGCAGGTTCATGTGGCTGGTGAACTCTTGATACAATAAATAGTTAGTCCCCCATGAGTGCTTCATCGGTAGTGGAAACGTGCAGTTTCTATTTATTTCTATTCTCCTGTCCTTGTGCTCCAGTTCGCTCATAAAAGCATCCAGGGCCTCATTGCATTATGTTGGAGTCTACGCCCTGCAAATGCCTCTAACTATACAGACTGAATATGTTGGCCAAGTATGTGGTTTTAATCCAAAATGACTCAGTCATTTGTCCTGCCAGGGTGGGTTTATAAGTTTGCAGGCACTCTTCAATTTGTTGCTACAGTTCCATAAAGGGCACAAGCATGCAGCCGCATGATAACCAACACCTCTGTGGAGAAGAGTTTGGTGAGCTTCATCTTCACATAGCTCTGCAAATAGACGCTTGTTGGTGGGGCAACCTTTTATGTAATTCACTGCTGTAATGACAGTTTTCTGTTTCACTTGAGCTCATCGGAGATTATTTTACTGGCTAGGGCTTGGCGATGCATCATGCAATGAAATATTGCTCACTCTTGAGGCTTTGTAATTTAAGCGGCTGTTTGAAGCCCTTATTTTCCCCATCATTGAGGCTACTCCGTATGTACAGCAAGCGACTAGGTTTCCATAAGGGAATATTGTGGGATGAGAAGTATAGAACCCAGCAAACATATAATCGCCCCTGGTTGTGTTGGTGAGATTGATTGACATGAGAATGTTCAGCTTCAAATCTTCACCATCAGCATACTGCACGTATACGATAAAGCACACCCTTGTCAGCCGCAGTTTTATTTTCATCCGGTTGTATGGTAAATGGAGCTTTTCTAAGCTTTTCCATGAGTTTTTACTCAGTCACTTGCCATTTTATCAATACTGTATTTCAGTATTGTTGGATAACGGGAGAGTTTTTTTTGTTTATCTGCCACCTGCAGGCTCCAAATTTTCTCATCCATTTTCATGCAGGCTGGTCTGATTAGCTACTCACAGACGTTGTGAGCTTTCTTCGCCTCAGCAATTAAAAGAGAAACCTCAAAAGAAGCCTCTGGCCTTCCGCATCTCATTCCCGGCCCTGACGAAAGTGGCTCAGATATCTATCAGTTTATTTCCCAAAGCCAGCTCTGTTTCCCTAATGAAAAAGTCCAGGTCTCTGTTAACTGTATCTGAGCGTTTAGTGCAGTTTCCCAACATTCTTTTCTGCCACAGTACACTTGCAATGACAAAATACCACGATCATCCCATTAACCATGAAAATGTTACAAAATGGCACAAACATGTATATCAGTGCTTATGGCCTACTACTAGAAACAATAGTCTCTTCTACTACTAAGTAGGCCATATTATTAGTGGGTATTACTCACTTTTAATGTGAAACGTGAGCTCGTTTTGATGAACACAGAGCTGGTATCCAGGCTGGGATTGATGATAAGGACACATGGACCTCTCGGTCAACTGCTCTCTGTCTTTCTGTTTTTGTTCTCTACATAAGTTAGACTTGAAAAGCTGAGCTCGCCGAGGTAGGTTGTGGAGAATGGAAGTAACACTATGATTGCACTGTACACGTGACTGGATATTCCCTGGCGGCAGTAAACCAAAAACTGACCCAAGGTAGATCACTGGATGTCATTTTCAAACCATGGTCCTGTCTCATTTCAATGAGCTGCTCTTGTTGCAATGACAAGCTATTCACGCTATCTATCGCAGATGAGCTAAATGGGTCTCGTACCCAGTCAAAGGTTTTGATAGACCCCTTTGTATCATTACTGCCACTCCATCAGTCCAAACACTTGCACAGTTTTCCCATTTTAGGCCCCCTTGTTCCGGATACTCTTATGTCAGCCGTATTAATTATTTCTAAAGGCAACTGTTTGCAAGAAAAATAATAAATGGTTTCCCTTATCAGTCCCACAAGGGGAAATTTGGAGTTCTCTGCATTTTAACCCATCCTATTGTATAGGAGCAGTGAACTACCACCATATGCCCCCCCCCCCAGAAGCAGTTAGGGGCTCAGTGTCTTGCTCAAGAACATCTCAACATGCTTCCTGCAGGACCGGGGATCAAATATGTGATTTTCCAATTGCCAGATGACTGCTCTGCCCACTGATTTATGCCATCCCATAAAAAGTAATTCTTTCTGATTATTTCCCATCCACAAAGCACATGTTCGGTAATAGATGATTATATCCACTCACGTCTGTTGACTCCTCAAGCTGCAGTGGGAATTTTCCACCAGATATTATGTTTTCCAGTACAACACTGTACTTTTTCACTTTTTCTATTTCTTTGACAGCATCTAGACTTAACATTGTGCTCACAATGGCTTTGTAGGCAGGCAAAATCAATGACTCTGCCACCTAATGTGGCTTTTCGACTCAGCCACTACCTCAGCTACGAGGTAGCTAGCGTCAAGATCTTTTTCAGACACCTCGGTGCTCTTTCTCCTCTAAGTTGCCTGTTTCTCAGTTTGACTTTTCAAATGCATATAATAGTTTGTGTCCTTGTTAAGGAGTGACAAGTGTTTTGTCTGTTGATGGCATTTAAGCTTGCTAGGAACCATTGCATGGTTAGAGTTAGCCCCAGATACTAAGTGTAATGGAAGCGGAGCAGAGGGATCACCAATGAAAGTGAACCCATGACAGATAACGGTCACTGTATTGTCTCCAGCTCACCTGCACTTTTGCTTTCTTTTTTTGTTCCCCGCTGCGAGAGTTCCGGGTCTGGGTCAGGCTCATTGTTTCTCTTGTTAAGAATTTGTCCATGTTTTCTGTCTTTTCTACCTCATTGGCATGGTCACTTGTAATATTTGACATTAGGCTTCACAAGAACATAAGGCAGTAGGCAGAGCAATGAGGTCACAGTGTCTTCATGGATGCTCAATAATCCAGGTAAGGGAAATCACAAAAAAAGTTCAATCGGTTCAACCGGATCAGAAGATTATTCCAAAATGTTCCGTCACTCAAACAGGAGAAATCTTCAGTCTGAGTAGACTGCAAAACAAAAAAAAGTTTACAGGCGGCGAGAGTGCTTATTGAGTGACGATAGCACAACAAATTAGTATCCTTCCAATTTTGTTCTCGCAACGGAGCAAAGCAAATTTAGTTTCTTTCCTTCTTTTTTTGTAGTAGGGATTTAATAATTTTCAATGGCACACCCAATGATCTCTCACGGCACATTACTGTGTGCCGCGGCAAAGTGGTCGGGAAACACTGGTTTAGTGTCTTGTTGCCACTTCATCTTGCTCAGCTTCTATCATTAGCTAAACTTTCTCCACGTATCACACACACTAGTGGAGTTTTATCTAATCTCTCCATAAAACCTAAAACGGTGTAGCTATCTAAGTCCATGTTTTGACTGCTGGTGAGCTAGTGGCTTTACCTTTCCACTACATAGCCTGCATGGGTTGAGTGATCTTCTGGTTCTAAGGTTGCATGGTTCGATCTTCGGTCCTGCACAAAGCCTGTCGGGATGTCCGTGAGCAAGACAATGAACTCCTAACTGCTTTCTGAGTGCCATACAGTAACAACTTACAGCTCCTATACAAATAAGATGGGTTAAATGCAGATAATTCAAAATTTCCCCTTGTGGGACTAATAAGGGAACCCCCCCCCAAAAAAAATATTTTATTTTTTTAACCACAAATAGTTTGCTTAACTAGAGGTAGCTGCCTGTCCTTCTTGCTACGATCAGCTGTATTTCTACAGTGAGACTTAGTAGAGTAGCAAAGACAGGATTGTGTAACGTATTAATGTGTTTGTACTACTTTTCTAGCATGTATCCCCCCACTTTCTTGGAACACTGATTGAACATTGTTAGTGTCAATCATGAAAGAAGAGCACCAGAAGAATGCTGTGATTGGAAAGCGGGCACACTAGGGAAGTGGGTAAAAAAGAAAATGATGCAACAAAGACAGTGATTCTACTGTGATTGGTTTTTTTGTATGAATTCGCTACATTTTCATGGTAGAGTACCATTTTTTTAGGGTATACAATACATAATATAGGGGGCGGCATAGCTCAGTGGGTAGAGCGGTCGTCTGGCAATCGGAAGGTTGCAGGTTCGATCCCCGGTCCTGCATATAGCATGTCGAGGTGTCCTTGAGCAAGACACTTAACCCCTAACTGCTCCCCGAGCGCCATATGTTGGCAGCTCACTGCTCCTGTACAATAGGTTGGGTCAAAAATGCAGAGAACAAATTTCCTGTTGCGGAACTGATAAGGGAATCATTGATTCATTGATATATAATCATGGATTTTTATCCATTTGTTTTGAATGAACCAATATTTTACTAAACATATGCCTGAAATTATCCAAGACCCTGCGCACCCCCTGTGATCTTCAGCACCCCCTTGGTTAGGAACCACTTCTCTATATCAAAAACTAGAGTCATCAGGACTCTGTACCACCAAGCTGGCAATATCCCCACCCACACAGCAGCCGGGGGGGGGG
>OMLC01036607.1:13382-32583 GCA_900302585.1 Regalecus glesne
GGGTAAATCCCTCATTAAACATGCCTTGGTTAAGTGTGGTTACCCTAAGAAGGGGTCAAGGCCAGGAAGACGCCCAAACATTGCATCTGTGAATCAAATGGAGCAGAGGAACAGTTGTGTAACTGCAAACCAGTGGTTAGTCCAAATGTGGGGGGAGTTTTGGAACAATTGAGATGTGTATTTTCCAAACACTGCATCAAAAATTGGTTCACCCCAAGGATCAGGTCACTCAGTACAAACAGTGAAATGTAGTGTATGCTATTAAGGGCTGGGAGGTTTGCAGTGACTTGTGTATAACGGGAAATCCAAACAGACACTGGCCAAGAGGATGACACAACATAGAAGAATTAACATTTTTGGCCAGGACTCTGCGGTCTACACCCATCTACAGGTCAAGGAGGAGGAAGTGCACGTCATTGATATGGAAGGGACACGGGTTTGAATGGGTTGTCAAATATGCCAGCTATGTAAAGAGGGCATGACCATTTTTGACTAAGCAGGGGGGTTAAGAGTAAATCTGTTGCTATGTTACGATGCGGTGATTCCAATTTTTCCCCAATCCACCGTGAATAGTACCCATCATAACTGAATGTCCGGTCAATGTCTAACTATGAAACCATCCTTTGTCAGTTGGTATGCACTGTATTGTTTATAAGGGTGGGGGTGCCTGCAGTCAGCTCCGACAGAAGATGTCACCTGTATGAGTAATGAAACATTTCCCTCATAACAGTTAATATGTGTCCACATTTACCGATTCACCTTTGGTTTATCTGAGTAGCAGAGAATGTGGGTCGACAATTTGTGAGTGCCTATAAGAGCTGATGATGGTTTTCAATTTATTAATCTGGAAGCCTGTTTGGCTGTCGTGAAAAAGTGGATGTCACTAAATCTCCTGCCTTTAAATTCAGATAAAACTGAGATAGATATTGGCCCTGCTGGACACAGACACCACTTTAATCAAGTATCAACAACGATCACAATTCTGTGATTTTACAAAGCACAGCAGCCAAAAGTTTCAGTCTTTTGTCTGATCCCACCATTTCCTTTGATAGGTGTTGCACCCAGTACACACGGGGCCGCCGGCCTCAAGCTCAGAACTATAATGAGTTATGGCCTTTACAAAAGGTCGCATATTCACTTTCAAAATAATACATAGTATAATAAACAATAGGACACTGTTGCTTTGAGACTAAATACCGGGAAGTACACATCACTCACCAAGCCTGGCATCCGTACAGAGCCATTCATTCCAAACACAGCTGTTCTCCGTTCTTAATTTCGAGTCAGTGAACAGTAGTTAGCTATGCGCATACACGTTTGGTAAAGACTATATCTCTTCAACTGTAGCTAGCACATAAACACGGGTGCTTTAACGATAACGACATGAACAATAATATGAGACAGATACTCTCTGAATGGCGTGAAACACGTCTGTGTCCCGCTCTACCTGCAAGGCTCAACTAGCTAGCTTAACATGACTGTGCCAGAGCTAATGTTTGACCATCTAAATTCACTCGCTCAAAATAAAGTTTTCTAACAGATATTATCACCTCAATGTACATTCCTTTAAACATACATATAACCCGTTACACATTTTACGACTCTCGTTATTTACATGTAAGGGGGGGTTATTGAGGATTGAGAGACAGGCACAAGGTTGCTAGCTTCAAATTCAGAACTGTAATGACTTTGTGCAGCAACGCAGTCCCCCAACAAGAAGCATACGGAAAGCCAGAGCAGTCAAACGCATCTCAGCATAGAAAAGGAACAACCAATAGATGATTAAGAATTGATGAAATAAGGATATGCATAGTTTTTCTCCAAACATCAAATGAATTAGTGCAAAAAGAATTAGTACGTTTTATCACATATTTCTTATGGCATATTTTCATATCCATTACATAAGCACATTAAAGAAGTCACCCAACACTGTCTTTTTTCACTTTAGGAACATTGCCCAAATTTGGTCCTGCCTGTCTATGGCCGATGCAAAGACTCTAGTATATGCATTTGTCCCATCCAAATTTTAGTACGGTAATGTTCTTTCAAGTCTGCCACATGCTCACACTAAAAGGCTTCAGATAGTTCAAAATGCTGCAGCCTGAATCCTAACTAAAGCTAGGAAAGTTGACCATATAACATAAATTCTCCCCTCCAAGGGGCAATGTCTCTCTAATTACATAGACAATTTGAATCTTCCCTCTGTGACAGACTAGAGCTGAGTACAGACCATTTAATTCAATAGACAACAGCTAAACCACTGTGGTTACATCTCTCTACAGAATGCAGGCCTTTGTATGTTTTTTTCATCTTTGTTGTTGTGGAGTTTTGTTTTGCTTTTGTTTTTGTTTTAATATTACTGCTTTTTTTCTTATATGGTAAATGTCCGCAGACATAGTATAATGTCATGTGCCCTATATGTACGGGTAGGTGGGTGGAGGGTTCTGTTTGTTGCTGTTTTCACATAACAACTCCGTGTGGTACAATTTCTTAAGTCAAGGAATTCTGTTCTTCCCTGTTGTGCCTTAGACATATACCACATATCAGCATCCTGTGTGTTTGTATTTATAATTGAAAAAATAAAAATAAAAACTACAGAAAAAAATCTTGACTCCCTACATAGTTTCCTATCAAAACTAGATCTGACTTCAAGATGCTTCTGTTATGTTATAAAATCTTAAATGGGATTGCCCATCATTCATTCTCAGGCTCTCCACTCTCGAAATACAGGACTCCATGTGCCCAAAGTTGCTTTTTTCTTCAAAAGTTAGCTGGGGGCAGGGCCCTTTCTTTTTTGGCCCCATTCTTGTGGAATAACCTCCCTACTACTGTCAGACAATCAGAATCTGTTGAGTCCTTTAAATCTGAATCTAAGATTTATCTTTTTACATTAACCTACAAATAATTGAGTTTACATGATGTGATTTACAACCTGTACTGGATAGCAGGCGGGTTAGTGTCTCAGTGAGTTTAACAAGTACAGTGTCTGCCAATGAAATTATACATTATAGAGCCTATGGTACTGATCAATGCAAACGGTTCCCTCAAATGTCTTTTGTCTCACTGAAGATATTCTTTTTCTTCTTTATCTGAGTATGTGACCTGGGAGGAGCCGGGGAAACTCATAATGGGTCTCATCATCATCATGGGGGGCTGCAATGCCTGGTTAGTTGTTCCCTTATACTATTGGTACTGTGGCCTCTTCAAGGTTCATCATCCATTAATTCATCTGTCCATCTTTCCATGCTCTTCATATGATGATAATTAACCCGGTGGCTAGATTTGGCCTATTTGCATTCTACATGTTCATCATTTTGCACTTTCTCTGCAAAGAACATTATCAGTATTATTAATATATCTCTTTTAATTCCATTGTAATTCCGCTACCTTCAGAGTATTTGATGCTGTAAATTGTGTTTTAATATGTATACACAACTTCTGTTACATGTCTGTCTGAAGCTTCTTTCTGTTTTTCTCCCTTTTAAGGTTTTTTTTCTAAGAAAGTTGTTCTTTGAGGGGTGGCACGACTCAGGGGGCAGAGCGGTCGCTTGGCGATCAGAAGCTTGCAGGTTTGATCCCCGGTCCTGCAGAGAAGCGTGTCGATGTGTCCTTGAGCAAGACACTGTTCCCCTAACTGCTCTGTCCTGTGATAGACTGGCGACCTATACAGGGTGTACCCCGCCTTTTGCCCAATAACAACAGAGATAGGCTCCAGTTCCCTCACGACCCGATTTTGGATAAGCGGTTGACGATGGATGGATGAATGGAGTTGTTCTTTGTCTGATGTGAGGGTCTAAGGACAGGATCTTGTGTTAGTGTAAAGCCCACTAAGGTAACATTTTAAATTGTGATAATGGGCTAAACAAATAAAATTGACTTGATTTGACCTGACAGTACCAGATCCAGAAAGAAGTCAGAGTGGAAAAGAGAAATAGGAGAGAACATATCTTGATCAACAGGATGATATTAAGTCATACCAGAATTAATTCATTACTCGATCTGATTGGAATTTATCTAGATAGAAACTGTGACATGTGCAATGAAACAGTGGAGCATTTTTAATCACCCAAAATGTGTAAATCAGATACTCTTGTGAAAGACTAAGATGGAAAAAAGAATAAAACACATAGATATGAAGACAAGTCTTCTCAAAGAATCTGGGACTGATATATGGAAGCATATTTTCAGATACAGTGGGGAAGATAAGTATTTCAACCCCATGCTGATTTTATTAGTTTGTCCCCTTACAAAGAAATGAATGCTCTATACTTTTCATGGTAGGTTCATCTTAACAGTGAGACAGAATTTTTTTTAAATCCCAGAAAATCCCAGTATATTATTTTTAAATATCTATTTTTGTGTTATTGAGGAAAATAAGTATTTCAGTCTTAACAAACCAGCAAGAATTCTGGCTCTCGCAGACCGGTTATGTGATCAGGAGGCACACAGATTAGTCCGCTTACTTAATTAAAATGAATTCCCTTATCAATCCCACAAGGGGAAATTTGGATTTCTCCTGATTTTAACCCATCTTATTGTATAGGAGCAGTGAGCTGCCAACATACGGCACTCGGGGAGCAGTTAAGGATTAAGTGTCTTGTTCAAGGACATCCTGACATGATTTCTGCAGGACCGGAGATCAATCCTGTAACGTTCCAATGGCCAGATGACCACTCTACCGATTGGGCTACGCCGCCCATAATTAGAACTCCTAATTAAGTACTCATTACCTGTATAAAAGAAACCTGTCCACAGAATCAATCAATTCATCAGATTCCAACCTCTCCACAATGAGCAAGACCAAAGAATTGTCTAAGGACATCAGGGACAAAATTATAGCCCCACACAAGACTGGAATGGGCTAGAAGTCCATTGGTAAGCAGCTTGGTGAGAAGGAGTCAACTGTTGGTGTGATAATTAGAAAATGGAAGAAACACCAATTGACCATCAATCTTCCTCGGTCTGGGGCTCCACACAAGATCTCACCTTGTGGAGTGAACCTGATCATGAGAAAGGTGAGGAAACAACCCAGAACTACACGGCAGGAGCTTGTTGATGATCTCAAGGCAGCTGGGACCACAGTCACCAAGATGACCATTGGTAACACACTACGTTGTAATGGATTGAAATCCTGTAGTGCCCACATGGCCCCCCTGCTCAAGAAGGCACATGTCCAGGCCCGTCTGAAGTTTACCATTGAGCACCTGGGTGATTCAGAGGAGGCTTGGGAGAAAGTGCTGTGGTCAGATGAGAGGAAAATCCAGCTGACTTGGGCCCCGACAACACCATCCCCACCATCAAGCATGGCGTTGGAAACATCATACTTTGGGGCTGTTTCTCTGCTAAGGGGACAGGACGACTCCTCCAGATCGATGGGAGGATGAATGGGGCCATGTACCTACCATTTACCGGGTGAGAACCCCCTTCCCTCAGCCAGGGCACTGAAAATGGGTCACAGAAGGGTGTTCCAGCATGACAATGACCCAAAACATATGGCTAAGACATCAAAGGAGTGGCTCAAGAAGAAGCACTTTAAGGTCGTGGACTGGCCTAGTCAGTCTCCGGACCTTAATCCTATAGAGAATATGTGGAAGGAGCTGAAGCCAAGAGTTGCAGAGCAACCACTTAAAAACCTTAAGGATTTAGAGAGAATCTGCAAAGAGAAGTGGGCCAAAATCCCTCCTGGCATCTGCACAAACTTAGTGGCCAACCGAAAGAAATGTTTGCTCCTAACCTACAGCTCCAACAGCTGCATGACTCCAACAAGACCCTGGGCTGCAACGGATGGATGATTTGACCGGGTTACCTACTTTGGAATGGCTGGATGGACATTTACACCCACCTAATAGAGAAACCAAGCGTCTACAGAGTAAAGACAAACTCAGGGCGTATAAATCTTTAGATGCCTATAACTATGCCCGAAATGGTGATGTATGTGACTTGAAATTCAAATATTTAATGGATGAGTTTTGTGTTGTGAGGGCTGACGTTCTGCCAGCAGCAAGGTCAAAAGGGTACGTCTCCTGTGAGTATTCTTGTTGCCAACTTTGAAAGCTCATTAAGCTCTTTGGAGTCTGACATTACAGAAATCAACATGTTAAAGCAAATGTTCCGTATTTCATTGAATGTTTTACATTATAGGAGGACATGCATCTCTGTTTCAGGCTCACCCAATGAACAGTGAAAAATTATTGTATATTACTATACCAGATAGAGTATATCATGGTGAGAAGCTCGTTTTACGTGTCATGATTAGTCACCATGTTGGGGAGGGTGGACACGGATTTAGATGGAGTTTGGGGGGGATTATGGCCGGATGCTTTTCCTGACACCCTGCGGTAGTTTCGAACCCGCAGCCTCTGCCTCGTCAGTTCCTGAATCAAGCACTCTAGCCACTGAGCTAGCACGGTTATAAATTGGGATTATTCTGTATAGACATCATCCATTGCACGCATGTCCATCTCGAGGGAGATATCCCTCCTATGTTGCTCTCCCTGAGGTTTCTTCACATTTTTTTCTCCTTGTTAAAGATTTTAAGGAAGTTATTCGTTATCACATGCTAGGGTCGCTAAACAAGACTGGGTCGAGCAACCTATTGTTCTCAACCACGTGGAATTGCAGTGGGTAGGTAACATTTCAGCAGCACTATCTTAGATGTTTCCAAATCTATATGGTCTGCTTTGCAGAATTTGGATCTGTCAGCAGTATTTTGTGACACACATGACCAGATTGTGTTTGATTATGCTATTGGTGCCAATCACATCTTTCATTTGATTGAAACAATTACAAAATGTTATTTCAAGTTAAGATTGAATTATCTTGGAAAGGAAGAAAACTTAAAGGGTTAAGGAGATAAAATAAGAAAGAAGCCGAACAAAATTGATTTATCTAAACATCAGTGAGACTGAGACTCCAAAGTACATGTATGAGAACAAATCCATTAACACTTACATTTCAATGTTCATTAAGACATTTTCTTTCTGTAATTGCATCCCACAGTTTGAAAAGTTCAAATTTAACCAAGAACCCATGAAAATGTATCTGACCTGTTTAGGCTTAGAATAGTTATTAGAGATTTTGTTGTTACAAAATGTCTGATTTCAATATGGAAAAGAAAAGTGTGCAGATTTTCCATTAAAAACTCTTCTTTCTGATACCTATCCTTTTTAGGAGATTGCTTGCAACAAACAGAAGGGGGGGCTCAAATATCACAATCCATGCCACCAAGGTTAAGAAAGCCAAGAAACTACTATCTTAAATATGTAACATTTAATCCCCTTAGTCACCCAAAAAATTAATTTGCCACGTGAGATTAACTTATCTCTCTGTTTGATCTAATAATTCTTTATAAAAAATAATAATCTAGCTTTATTATGCCCTTGTAGCCCTCTTTACAAAGTAAATCACAGTCCTAGACCAGGTTTCTTATAGAACTGAATTTATGTGGCTTACTTTATTTTACATAAATATCATAGTGTTCTATGGTTATATTATATATTAGAACCTCATTATGAAATGTTCATAATGATTCTACTACTAGGATAGGAAACAGGGCTAGGGGGCTTGAGTCAATACATTTCCAAAAAAGTAGGATATGACATTTGAAAACACACTGTAAAGCCAGCAATTGCATTTTAAGCCTACCTAAGTGTTAAATTTCCTAAAAAAAGGATTCCTGACAGAATGGCTCAAGGTCCCCCTAACAGAGACCTCATGGCTCAATGAAATTTGAATGAATTTGAAAGCCTATCTTAGCTCCATGCAGTATGTAAACATCATGTGTCTTACAGTTGAATTCTTACAGACCTTCACAATGAATTTCAAGCAGAAAAAAATGAGAAATTAAGATCTTTAAGAAACTTTCGATATCGGCTTAAAAAAAATAACAACGGAACTACCCATGAAAAGGTAATTGATTTTCTTCATATGGGGTATTATGCAAAGGGATTTCCAGGGGGCATGTCCCTGAATTTTAGATGAAAGGTAAATCTGTTTAATCTAGGCCCCAGTAGGTGCCCAATGCCTCCTTTCATTGCCACAGTCTTTTGTCTTGCTCACTAGGCTTACTCTGCTTAGTAGTAGTCTTAAATAACTTCCTCCTGTCTAACTCCTTGACACAACTACTTCAAATACATCTATGACTAGAAAAATGATCAACGTTTTGCGACCAAAACACAGAAAGGGATCACTCAAAATCCATGTAAATTTCAAGCTGTGCAAGAGCTGCAGAGAAGAGAAAAAACATATAAAAACAACTTTAATGTCAAAACGTGTTGATTTGTCACCAATAAAATAGGAGGTTATCTTTTTTTTTTTTAACCAGTCTCCAATTCAAGCACTTTGCTGGTCTCCACATACATAACATTAAGCCTACAAAGTTACCATCTACTACATGGTACATTCAAAAAGACTGACAAAATTTGAACCTGACTGAAATTTCTACTCAGTGGAAGTTCGACCCAGTCTTTTTTAGAGATCAGTGAGGTTGAAGGACAGGATGTGTTACTGTAAAGCTAACCAGGGCAAAATCGTGATAATAGGCTATACATAGCCTGCCATAATTTTCAGAGTTAAAATAGGGACCATGACAAACACTCGTTTTGGCATTATAGAAATCACAACGAAACAATGCTACATCAAAATCTGGAAATGGCCACAAGCTACCAGATCTGTTGAAATGTCAACACCCCCCACGTGCATACAGCGCAAGTTTACAATTAGAAAATGTTGGAAGACCCACGTGGCGCTCCTTTATTCAAACAGTAAAAGTGTATCATAGTGCTAGTTAAAGACTAGCTAGTATCACTACATTGTGCATTTGCTATTAAACCTGGACAAAAATCTTTTTTCCCCCATATTTCTGAAAACTAGGACAGAATTTCTAACCAGCTGGGGCAGTGTTGTTAAACTGGAACAATCAGCATCAGGAGAGCTGTTCGTCCAGGAGCATAGACAGCACAGTGAAGTAAATGGACCTCTATGGCGAGGCAACCAAATAATAGTCCCCAAAAGCATGAGCAAGGACACGTCCAAAAAAATCCAGCAGGAACACTATGGCCTTACCAAACGTAGGGAACGCAGTAGGAATTCCACTAGGTGGCTAAGTGTAACAAAGGAAATTCAAAAGCTTGTTAAACCTCCAAACACTAAATTATGTACACACTCTCACTGAATAAGGAGCCCTTGATAACTGCTCCTTTAACAGAGCTGTAGTGGCAGAAATTCACAGCCAACCTGTGAAAACAAAATAAATCATATATGATTGTTGTTGATTGCTAGTCCAGATCAAATGAAATTCTGGAGCTTCTAGAAATAGACTCAGAGACTGCCTTAGCTAAACTGAGAGGTGTGTTCCTGCAGTTAGGAATCCCAGAGACTCTGATTTATTTATTTTTCCTGGTTTATTGCCACACGACATAGGCCAGTGGAATTTGTTCTCTGCATTTAATCCATCCTACTGTATATGAGCAGTGAGCGGCCACCATTTTGGGGCAGCTAGGGTTTCAGTGTCTTGCTTAATGACACCTCAACATACTTTCTGCAGGACTGCAGATTGAACCTGAAATCTTCCGATTACCAGATGACTGCTCTACCCAGTGAATTAGGCAACCCCCCAAAACTAACCCCAGATATTATGAAGTCGAGATTCCCACATTTAGGGAATTCACAAGGGTCAGCACAACCGGAGTGCAAAGGTTAAGCCTCGTCCTGGGTGAACTACGTTCTTAATTAAATCTATAATTCCCTAATCAGTTCTGCAAGGGGAAATTTGCAATCCTCTACAAGGATTGCAAGCCACCATTTGGCACCCAGGAAGCAGTTAGGGGTTCAATGTCTTGCTCAAGGACACTTCAACATGCTTTCTGCAAGACCGGGGCTAGAACCTGCAACCTTCCAATCACCAGATGACCGCTCTACCCACTGAGCTATGCCGCTCCATGGTCATGGTATCTCCCCTTCCAGGTAAGTATGAGAGAAAGTATATTTGATAATGGCCCCCAAAATTCTTCAAGGGTGTTTGAAATATTTGCTGCTGAATATGGTTTCCACCATGTGACATCCAGTTCTCATAACCCCCTAGTAAACGGCATGGCAGAATATGCTGTCAAAACAGCTACGTAAATCCGTCCTCAGGCAAAATGGCCATCATTTGGCTCTATTTAGCTACGGCTCAACCCCCTCAGAGCCCACAAAAGAGAGTCCTGCAAAACACCTGATGGGAAGAAACATTAGGACCACACTGCTAGTGTTTAAAGTGAACCTTAAACCAGCAGGGCCAGGACTCGCCAAAGTCAGGAACAAGGATGCAGAGACTAAACAGTCCCATAAAAAGATTTATGACAGGCGGCAGGCACTCTGCTGGGCCTCTACCTCTGCTCATACCTGGTGACAGAGCGAGAATAAAGTTGGATGGAAAAATTCCTGCGCAACCACTGGAGTAATTCAGGACCACGTGAACACTCCTCGTCCATTCACTTTCCAGACAGAAGATGGAGAAACTCCAGGAACAAAAGAAAGAGTTGAATCAGTTCAACTGGATCAAAGTTTATTTGGAAACGTTTTGTCACTCACCAGGTGACTTCTTCAGTCTGATAATGGCCAGCTGAAGAAGTCACCTGGTGAGTGACTAAACGTTTTCAAATAAACTTCTGATCCAGTTGAACTGATTCACCTCTTTTTTTGTGATTTCCATACCTGGATTATTGAGCATGCATCTAGACATCCAAGAAGAAATCTACAACCTACACAGCTGATGAATAAGGAGCAGTTCTCAGACCCTAAAGAGCCCTTTAAGGGTTTGACACAGCCACTAGATGACCATCGTGACTCCCCAACTCACTGTCCCAAACTAGTCCCTGGTCAAATCCTCAGAACATCACTTAATAAGCCAATTTATTTGGTCATTACATCATTAAATTGAAATTGATCCTAAGACACTGTTCCCCTGACTGCTCTACCCTGTGACAGACTGAGGACCTATACCGATTGTTTCCCTGCCTTTTGCCCAATCTGCGCCGAGATAGGCTCCAGTTCCCCCGCGGCCCAATTTTTGATGAACGGATTGATGATGGATGGATGTATTAATCCTCTGCATTTAACTCATTTGATTCTACAGGAGCAGTGGGCAGCTGAGGTAGTTAGGGGTTCAGTGTCTTGCTCAAGGACACTTCAGTATGCTTTCTGAAAGAGCCAGGGACTGAACCACCAGTCTTCAGATTACTAGACAACCCGCTGTAGCTCCTGAGCTGTGCCCCCCCCCATATCATTATCATTGTGTATGTTCTCTCCATGTCTGTGTGGGTTTACTCCTACTATCAAAAAGACATGGATGTTAGAGATAATACTTCTGGCAGTGCCCCTGAGCAAGGCAGTAGGAGGAAGATAAAGACTGTAATAACAAAATACGGTTGAACTGTGAAGCCAGTTATATGATTTGCTTGATAGGTTAGTGTTGGGTGTGATGTTAGCCAGGGCAGATTAATTTGTTTCACTCCAACAGGGTCCTTGGTAGTCCAGCCCAAACCCTAAGGACTAGAATTGTTGTTACGGTTTACCTTTATGGAAGTAAGCAGTAGTGGAATTTTTTAAACCTGAAAAAAGAGGGAGATATCACACGGAGTTCATGTTGTGATTGATTTACTCCCTTACACATGACTGACTTTATGTTGTAGGCCGAGAGTTGTCATGTGGATTAATAAAATATGTTCAGTCTGAAGTCTACCCCCTGTGTGTGTGTGTGTGTTTTCTCCACTGATGGGTAACATCAGAGTTCAGGGTGTGAGATATATTTTATGATGTTCTTAGCTCTCCTCACACAGCGAGTGCTGTGACGTTGTTCTAGTGATGGCTGCTCAAGGCCAACAATGTCCTGTGCTGTTTCACAACATGTCACAGGGCTTCTTTTGTCAGCTGTGCTGCAGCTGCAGTTTGTTAGGATGCTCTTTGTGGTGTATCTATAAAAGTTGACAAGTAGCTTTTGGGGAAGGTTGGCTCTGCTTAGTCTCCACATAAAATAAAGGCATTGTTTGTCGTGCATTACCCAGGTGTTGTCAGCCCAGGAGAGGTCCTCTGTTGTGGTGACTCTCAGGAACTTGAAGCTGAATCAACTCTTTTTGGCTCAGGGCCTATCTGAAAGAAGAAAATATGTAAATCCATCAATCTGTCCATCCATCAACTGCTCATCCGTCATTTAAATCTAAATGTTCATTAATATACACTTTCCCTATAAAAGGATTTAATTACACTCACACTAGACTAGATTAGCATAATAAAGGAACAAATCCATTTACACACACACACACAACACACACACACACACACACACACACTAACGTGTGTGCATGTATATATAATGTATTTGTTTTGAGATTTCGATGAACTCATGATTTATGATGTACTTTACTCAATTCTGTTTGTTTGAAAGCTCTTTGGCGCAAACCATTCTTTGGAAAGAGCTCTATAAATAAATTTGACCATGACAAGGATTTAGTTGATATAGCATATTACAGGAATATCTTGAGAAACATGATATCATACCAGGCTTCAATGACATCCTCAAAAGATCGTGGGAAGATTTTATAAAATAATATTCTGTAATCTTTTACCTCAACAACATCCCAAATCATTCTCAAAATGTTGGATTTTGTATTACCTTTGATAACATCAAAATTAAGGTAATATTTGATTCTTATTATTGTTATTATTATTATGTAACCTGAGGCCTCGATAACACCCTGAAAACATTTTCTGAATATTTCTTTGAGAACATTTATCCTTTTATCATGTTACATGTTCTATGGCCCTAACAACATTCTAAAAATATTATCCGAATGTTTGCATTTAAAAATTTAGGTCTTAGTTTATGTTTAATCTTATAGGAACACTAAAAGGTGCTCTGAACATTGAATTAAAATATTATTTTCAAATCCTTATTAGAATATGTATACAATATTAGTCAATGTTGTAGGAACGTTGTGTAGGGTGACAGGCATGGGCTCAAGTCTGTGAATACTGGGATGGCATCCAGCGCTCTACCTATGCCCCCATCCACAGAGTTAGCAGCTGTGTCATGGAAGGCATTCAACATTAAAAATGTCCAGATCATCATACGGATTTAACGAGATCTGCTGTGGCGTCCCCTGAAAAAAAGGGAACATGTCAAATAAAAAAAAGTTGCAGGAAAGCTCCCTGCTAAGTGGTAGGTTATCAGTAAATATTCTTCGCCCTTGTAGAAATCTGATCCTCGGATCAGAGTTATCAGGCAGCCTGATAAGATAAGATATTTCTTTATTAGTCCCACAGGGGAAAATTTGCAGTATTGCAACAGCAAAGTGGAAATCACAAACAGGAGGCATAAAATCTAAAGAGGCATCAAAATAGGAGCATTATAAACAAAGGGAAATATTACAAAATATGAACAGTATGTTAAGTGTAAGCAGAAAGACAGACACAGGAGTTAAATTTGCACAGTTGCACAAGAGGGATATTTATATTGCAGTGGACTGAAAATATACTTTATTGAAAATGTTGGCAGGGAAATCGTGTCAAAGAAAAGATGAAATATTCCTTTATCAATCCCACAAGAGGACATTTGCAATGTTAAAGCAAAAAGTGGAAAGTATAATAGAGGCAAAGGAAAAAAAATCACCGGCAGTTCAAATTACATAGATATCTTATTGTACATTGAAATGAATTACTGAGTGACTGAATGGTATGAAATCCAGTTGATATATATTATGGGGTCTATTGGGGGAGCGGTTCTGTTATCAGCATAACATTTCAGTCTTTTGTCCTGCTGGAGTCATTTCTGACATGGATGTGTCTGCTGCTGCACCAGTGTCTGTCCTACTTGATCAAAATATTCATTAGTGGTATATATGGAGGCTGGAACCAAGGTAAATGTGACAGTGCTATCTTACCTGACTCCATGGAATTGGGGGCTGCAGTAGCTCAGGGGTAGATTGTGGGTAGATTGTGGGCCAGATGTTTTGGGTTTGAACCCACCATGGGGCATCAGAATGGGCATCTGGCTTTAATCCCCCAAGCTCCATCCAAATCCACACCCCACAAAGTGCAGACTAATCAGAACATGTAAACATTGACCTGTCATTGACAAAAAAATGTGGTGAACTGAAGCATTCATACTGAATAACATGCTTCTCTTTCTGCAATGGGTTGCATTAATATATAACCCAGCATATGTCTTGGAAAATATCCATCAAGTCCAGGACAATAATTCCATGAAAGGAATGAGAACCCTTGTTATGCAGTCTGTAGTCCATGTAAGCTTTTGAGTCAAATAAAACACACAGAGGTAAGAGCAGGTGAATTTAAAACCACGGAAGTTTTGGAATCGTTTCACAGTGGGAAGGGGTGTATGCATCCAGTTGGAAGGAAAAGCAGCAACCCACATTTGGGCATCTTTTTGAAACTTCTGTTTACGTCAAAAAATGTGGACTGTTAAAAAAAAATTGGGGCAGAATTCAAAAATAAAATATCAAAAATTGGTCACCCTCATTCTACTGCCGGTGCTACCTGAATAAATATGTTATAATTTATGAGCTGTATACATGTCTTCATGTTTTCTACCAGATGAAATCTATTGATAATGGAAATTCATTTCTACATTGGCTAATATAACTTCAATGACACATCTTGAATAAAAATTAACCGCTTGTGCCAACCAGTTGAAACTTTTACCTCTGCAGCACAGTTGGCTAAATCCTGACTTGTAATGTATTCAAGAGTCTGACGTCAATGCAGAGAAACTTAAAAAAGATAATACGACCTGTCAATGTCGAGGCGCAACTCCACGTTTTATATTATAGGTAGGTAAAGTGTGAAGATGATGCCATAAGAGGATGGGCAACTTGCCAGGAGCTCCATGCCAGTGCAATACTTTGTAAAATTATTTTTTAAATATGTTAATGTACTCAAGTGTTTCTAGGTCAGAATAAGGTTATTAGTGCTTAGTTACATTAATGTTTGAGTAGGAAGGTCGAGCAGTTTTGTATTCTACGCTATTTTTATCTTTGCAATATCTGATTGCAATCTGTGTAATAACGTTGTGTATTGATCACATATGCATCATTATCGGTTATTATATTTGATTGATTTCCATCTTACCTCTACATATTGTATGTCTTATTTATGTATACCTATTGGTTTATATGTATATGAATGTACTTACACACACACACACACACACACACACAAATCTTATATCATATATCTTTATTTTGCATTATTCTATCTTTATCTCGTATGTTTCTATAATCCAGTCTCCCTTCCAAAGAATTTCACATGATTATATTCGTACAACTGGAGTGAAAATGAACATCTTGATTCTTGAATGTACCCTTGTCCTAGCTCCCACCTTAATATGCACCACGCAGATTGGTATCGATGCTGGATAGACATAATGCAAAGACATCCTGAAACCAATGCATTACCCGTGCACTATTGATCTCGAGTGAAAAACGATTGAATGTTAAGGAGAATTAATATATATCAGGTAACTAGTCCTGCAATTAAACATGTATACCACAGGCACAAAACTTGACCATCACTTTCACTTGGGGATGTTACCTGTCTCACACATACTTCTATCGTCTCCTCCAGGCAAGGGTAGACTTCTGCCATTAGTCCTTGTCGACAAACTCTCATCAATTGGTGGCCCTAGGGCGGAGTCCGGGCCCATGATGGGATTTGTCCTGGTCCTTTGAGTCGTGTTAAAATAAAATGAAAACTTCAGTAAGGTGAGAAATAGTTGCGACACCGAAAAACATACTGAAAAGTTTTTCTTGTCCTGCACTCCTCAGAGTATTGTGATGAATCCTATTCAGTTAAATGGTAAATGGACGTGTTTTAAGATAGTGCTTTTCTAGTCTAGTGACCACTAGTGCTTTATAACCAACACCCCCAGCTGTCCTTAAACTGTAATCTTGAGGTGCGCTCCAGAATTCCTTTGTCTCTCTCTCTCTCTCCAAAGTTAATTAATGCACTATGCTAGACATACGCAAATATCCAAAAGAATCAAGTTTAAACTATTTACTTGAAAACGTATTATATAAAATATACATATTCGCATATATAAACTCAAAAAGTATTGGGTACCCAACCTGTGTCAGTAGGGAGATGCAGGCCTGTGTCGATGCTAGCGTTCGGTGAAGGGTCAAACAAGATGGCTGCTCCACCCCTAGAGCGCCATGAAATAAAACAAAGGCAATCTTCTACAAGTTGTCCACCTCACTGTGATAGTGACAACATGTCGACGGTGCTGGGTGTGGAGACGTCGTCACTGCAGTTCTCCTCAGTTGTGTTCAAGCCACGGAGATCTAGGAGACGATGTATGAACGAGTACCCAACTGATTAGTCTCATGCTAAATCCTTGGATCCTCCAATGGAATGAAGAACCAAGTTACACGTCAGGCTGACTAGCTAGCTCGTCGAAAAGTCAATCTAAGCTTTCGATATCAAACACGTTACAGCACCGATGTATTACTGTAGAATGTCATTACAAGACTCAGTCCGTTTGTCGAACCACATTCGCCACAATATGCATATAAATTGGCGTTACACAACTCTGATTGGGCCCCACTCGAAGGAAGGGAACCTTAACCAACACGTCCAGGTAAAACAAAAACACAATCAACTCAGAGAATGCCCACATTTTTCATGAGGCTACACAATAAATGTCTCATATTTACCTTGCTACACAAAAGTTCCTGCTGTGTCTGTGTGTGTGTGTGTGTCTGTGTGTGTGTCTGTGTGTGGGTGGGTTTGGCAGTGGGTGAGGGGGGTCATTTGCTTGTTACCCACAATGCATCTGAAGACTGCAGTCTCGACGTTTTGTGATAGAAATTCTGTACATTAAAGGTGGGGGGTACATTTGTTGTAGATAGCGGGGATATTGGAATAGTATTGGGAAGTTAATAGAAAAGTTTTATTTGGCATTATATATCCTCACCACGGGTGTGAAGAGCAGATATGTAAATTTGGTTCTGTTAAGATCAATTCAAGATGTATGGTAGCTTTAACTTCTTACAAGACTATAAAAGCTTGCTGTTTAATTCCAAAGACCCGTGTGAGAAGTCCTTCGTTGATGTACGTCACGGTAGGAACAATCATTTACTCCACACTCTTCTAGACACTTGTGGTCATTCTTTTGTTAACAATAATCAATTCAGAAAATAGGCAATTCAACAGTGACTGAACCGAGAAGTATCTTTTCAAATCTGTCTCTGCCAGGCGCTTGTGTTCACAGTAACAACTTGTAACTGATTTTCTGTTTTTCATGCATTATAAAGCAAATGGTTTGTCTCTCTTGCCATCTCCTCTGTGTAAATTGACTCATTTTATCAAGCGCTTTTCTAGTCTAGTGACGGCTCAAACCACTTGCCACTCTGTCTCAGCACTGTTTTATGTGGTGTCATGCAATGTGACGGTGAAAACCTGCAGACCACAAATACACACACACACACACACACACACACACACACACACACACATGCTCTGTCTGGAGCAGCAGGATGCATATTGAAATTGCTGTCAAGAAATCAACCACTGATTTTGAAAGACAAATAATTGGTGATTGGCCGTGGAATTTGCCTCTGCGGAACGGCCTTGGGGCAAACACAGGGAAATGAACACCATCTATCCATCCGGCCATTTTCGACCGCTCATCTGAAATCAGGTCACAGAGTCACGCTAGAGCATATCTCAGCACTCATTGGGTGAAAGCCAGGGAAACACCCCAGACTAGGGGTGTTCACACTTATTTAGCATGTGAGCTAGTTATAAAATGACCGAGTTAAATGATCAATAGTTCGATCGGGATCTATCAGTCGATCGCAAAGGTAGTGTGGGTAGATCGCATGGCATTACAAAAATAGACGTCATTCTATCATCCATCCCGTCACTTGATTGATATTCCGCATATTAACGGCACCGTATATCAATTTACGTCTATTTTTTCTGGTCAAGTGGTCAAGTCTCTCCGGTATTCTTGATCAGCAGTCTTCCTGACATATCCCCCCCAATGTTCCCTCTGGTCCACTCCTTGATGTCTGTCATCCCTGTTCTGTGTGGTCGTCCCTGCTGTCTTCTCCCTCTGACCTTTCCCTCTGTCAGCGTCTTCTGCAGCCTATCGCGTCTTATCAAATGGCTGAAGTATCACATCCTCCTCTTCACTATGGTGCTTTTAGGCTATCTGCCATTTTCTTTTACCCGTTTTAGTATTTCGTCGTTTGTCACATGAGCTGTATATGGAACATTGGAACACAAACATTTTCCATACATCCACCAGTTTAGTAAATGATAAAAGAATAGAGTGGTGTATAGATCAAGAGCTGGTATTCACTGAGAAGTAAAATACGTTTTTATAGCACACATATACTGTTTTATTTGTTAAAAAAATCACGACACTGGCACGCGTTCAAAGCAAAGGAAAAAGAAAAGTTGTGCTGGGAAATCACCACCAGGGGGCAATGTTATAAATGAAGTGACAGAAACAGGCACGCAGGTTTTCTTTAATCCGATCAGGAAAAATGAGTTGAATTTGACGTGAAGGGCGTATCCACCTTGTCTCTTACCACCCTTTTCTCTGTATCCCCCCATTCTGCCTGTGTTCTTCTTCCTCTCTTTATCTCTGTCTGAGTTGTTGTCTGCTGTGTTCAGTGCAGAGCAGAGAGGGCGGGATTGCTATTTTGCTCCACTGATCGTGCATGTCTGTGGATTGCCTTGTACACAGTTGGGATACGCTTTGCCCCACGTGTGTCTGCATGCCTGCATATACATGTTCCTTCTGACAAGCCTGTCTCTGCATATATTCCTGTGCTTTGATTACACTAATTGGCTCTGCTGTACCAGGAGATCCAGATGGGTTCATGTGCATCTACCTTTTGCACCTTCCTCAAATGGGTGTGTGCCTCCTTGGTTATATCTATATGTGTCTCCCCCCATGAGCTTGTATTCAGGGTGTGTGTGTGTGTGTGTGTGTGTGTGTGTGTGTGTGTGTGTGTGTGTGTGTGTGTGTGTGTGTGTGTGTGTGTGTGTGTGTCTGCCCATGTGCATCACTTTCATCTTGCTCTGGTGTCTGTGCATCTCATTTGCATGAGTTTGTGTTTGTTTGAGTGTGTGTTTGTGGATGTCTGATCCGCACTGCCTGTTTGGGCGGATATGCTCTTTTTATTGGGTATAT
>OMLC01036609.1:0-12323 GCA_900302585.1 Regalecus glesne
ATATATATATATATATATATATATATATATATATGTATATATGTATATACATATATACATATATATATACATATATACATATATATATATACATATATACATATATATCTATACATATATACATATATATATATATATCTATACATATATACATATATATATATATATCTATACATATATACATATACATATATATATATATATCTATACATATATACATATATATATATATATACACACACATACGTATTTTTGTGTGAGACATTTTACATGTGAATTTACCTTTGAGGTTACCAACAGTTATGTGATTGTCAACTGAATACATGCAATCAAAAATAGGATTTTCCTACAGCAGTACATCAAAAGCCCCCATTGTCTTCACTCTGTAGACATACATTTTCTTTCTTTGTACGTACAATATTCTCTACACCTGGCTCGTCGGAGGGACCACAGCGTTGTACAATTAACCGTTCTTGATCTCATGTAACACTTTTCTTTTTTTGTACAGCTTTATGAAAAATAACACCTCTGTACAAAATTTCTAAAAATAATTATCCAAATAGTTCAGACGGAGGTACAAGATCTCTTAAATAAATGGCTTTTAAAACATTGCAAGACCTCGTGGTCAACTTACCCCTTAATTCTCTCATAAGGAATCTTCTCTTGAGGAAAGACCGACATCCCCACAAGGAAAAGTGACCTTGACATAACTTAAGTCATATAAAATTCACAAACAATTTAGATGAGAACTTACTGTATAAAGTTCTACCCCTCCAAAGATGTAGAAATAAGTATATTTGGAGGATGAAGAAACATCACATTTCCATTCTTTCAGGTACCCAGTTTGCCTTGGATAGGTAAACTTTCACAGCAATTTAAAAATGTCACTACTTTTATTTCACAGTGGAAAGACAAATTCAGGGGAAATACCAGAATTCGTTACTCACGTCCCAAAATTCATCTTAAATCTATGACATACATTGTAGAGAAGTGCTTTCCAACACCATAAGCTTGTCCAAATTGAAGGTCCTGGGCTATAACATCCAAAGCCCAACCTGTTAAATGTCTGTAATGTCACTTGAAATTAACCGTTTTGTTTAAGTGGCATATTGTCCCAGTGTTACTCCTACCTCCCAAAGCAGTACTTTTACCCATTACTGTGTTCAGTAGGATACCAAGTTCAACATATTCCTTCAGCCTTGTGTTCTGTGTCGGTTCAGCATGCAAAACCTGCTTTTATAGTCTTTTTTGTTGAGCCCATAGCTTTGGAGCAACCGTATCCCAAAGATATTCAAGTTCCACCACCTACTCAAGTCTTTAATTTGTGATGTTTTTTGAATAACTGCACAGTCAACCACTGGAACACAAGCCCAGGAAAATATCTGAAATTAGACCAAATAGTTTGTTCAGTCATGTCATTTATACAGTCTGGTATCTTTCCTAGTTGGAGAATTATTGTTTTAGAGTAGTAGACTTCCATTTTTTAGGTGAGGGCTGGTGAGTATAAGATAGGAATCCCTTATGGCAGTGTTGGAACGCTGTTGTGCTGCTTGGCAGTCCCTATTTTGGGGATTTCAGTTCATCTCAGGAAAGACACTGCCAACCTGTACATTGTGTAAAGTGAAGTTCTCAAGGATGTCTTCCCAGACTAACAATTGTAATAAATTACATTCAAGGAAGGACTAGTTCGGCAGTGCTTATGCATTGGAAACATCGGGTGAAGTTCCTCCAGGATATCAGTGCCATTGGTCAGTAATTTCACTTTAACAAAAGGCTTCACAAATGTTTCGTGATATGGTGTAAAAACATAACTGGTGACAAAAGACAAAGCCATAATAGATCACAAAATATGAACAGTGACTTCATACAAAGCAAAAGACCCATTACAAAAATTAACATCTAACCATTTTAATGCACAGTTTTAGCAACCAACGCACAACAAAACAGAACAATGTTGAATTCCTCAGGGACCCGCTTTACTGCTGTTTTTCTAGTCTATTGTGTGGTTAATTACATTCATCCATTGTGTTAGGCATTCCTTCCATCACAACAGGTGAATCCAACTACCTGGTAGAAGAGAAAACCAGGGGAACAGGGGATTCCTGAGGACTAGGTTGAAAACAAATGGTTTGGGTACAGGGAACTGACACTTAAAAGGCTTAAAAATAGGCATTGCACAAAAGAACCATGAGAAATTTGAGGCTGCATTTTATGTCTCTCCTGTATGATTCTTTCATTTCTACTCACAAGGCCTCTTACTTATCTCCATAGGCTAGTGTAGCCAAATAGTCTATGGCACTGTATTCTGCTGATCAATCCCCCAAAATATTTTTTACCCAGAAAATGTCATAAATTTGCTCATTTTTGCCCCTTTTCAATGATTAAATAACAATCTTTGTTGAAGGGACAGACTCAGGGGCAGTCAGGGACTAAAAGAAGCAAAGGCATATGCTTCACTTTCATGCACGTTACTCACTAAGCCCATTCCTCTTACGAGACACACACCTCAGGCTGAGCTGTGCTGGGCTTACTGCTGCTGGCTGCGGCTACATCAGCTGCTGCTGTTGTTGTTGTGGTTGGTGCTCCGCTGTCAGGCCGCTCTGGGCCTGAAGCCTGGCCTGCCATAGTCCTCCGAAACAGTCGCATGCTGAGTTGTAGTAGCTCATTGTCCACCACTGGGGCATTGGGGTACATTTGCTTTGTCAAGCCCTGGGGAACAGCAAGGTAAGAAAAGTTCTAAGTCATTTCTCATACAAAAATCAAGTTCCTTAAAAAACACATTTTCACTGAGTAAAAAGAAGTACAACTAACATGCATTTTGAAAGTCCAAGGATCCTGCTGGAAGAAGTATACACAGTTGAGAAATACAAACAAAACTATGACTCGGAATATCAAAACCATCTCTTACTTGTGACTTTTAAAGTCCTGAATGAGTTTGAGATAAATTTAAACTATGAATGTGTTTGAAAAAGCTTGACCTAATCAGACAAGAGTTAATGTTATACTGCATGATCCACTTTTAGTAGCTCAAGCATTTAATCAGCATTTCTCCATCCTCTGTCACAATGGCTGCTGACCTTCTATTGGTGGTGATTTTAGCAATGTACCGTCCAGTCACAATGTCTCTTTCAGAAGAGGAAGACTTGATGAGGTCCTGGTGGCCATTATAGATCAAAAAAATGAGTAGTGGTCCTCGGTTAGCTAGCGGTGAGACCAAATTTCTCAAATTATCGCCCCCCATTCTCAAGTACCCTCTGTAATTTTTTTAACGTGTCTTTATCTACTTCTGAAATATCTGCCGTATGGAAATTTACACATATATATCTCTCTCTTGTAAAAACTGGGTATTATACATGAACTCAGTAAACATGGACCATTTTCAATCATTTATTCTGCTGCAAAAGTATTTGAGAAACATTTTCCACAAAAAACAATGAATTAGTTCAAATGGACAAGAAGTTTATTCAGAAATGTTTCATCACTCAAACAGGAGACAGCTTCAGTCTGAGCTGACTGAAGTATTCCCACCCTTATAAACAATACAGTTGCAGGCCAAACAATAAAGGCTGGTTTCCTATGCAAGTTTGGTCATTGAATATACATTTAGTAGTAATGAGTGCTATTCAGAGGATTGGGGAATATTTGCAATCACACCATAGTAAGATGATGACAGATGTATTCTTATGCCCCCCACCTTTGTTCAAGGATGGTCTTTCCCTCCCAACATAGATGACCACAGAAGAGTCAACACATTAGGCCAGGACTCTGCAGTCCACACCATCTACAAGCTAGTGGCCACTCTTTAAAAGATGAGGATGTTCAGATCCTTGGTTGGGGGCCAACGCTGGTTTGAAAGTGGGGTTAAAAACCATCTATAGTAAGAGGGAATGACCATCCTTGAACAAAGATGGGGGGGCCCAAGAGTGCATTTGTCATCACCTTACAATGGTGTGATTGCAAATATTCCCCAGTCCTCTGTGAATAGTACTCATTACCACTGAATGTACAGTTAATGACTAAACTTGCATACAAAACCAGCCTTTGTTGTCTGAGAAGCAACATTATTGTTTATAAGGGTGGGGATGCTGCAGTCATCTTAAGAGTGAAGATGTCACTTATTTATTCTGTTGATCTGTTACATAATAATTTACTTTGGCTTAATATCTTTACAACATAAAACATTCGGATGACCCAATTTTGACCTTTTTGACTACCTGGATTATTGAACTTAAAAAAAACTATTTTTTTCTTTTTATCCATTTTGCATCGTTCTCGCTAAATCTGTGTTTGAGTAATGTAATTTAGATCTTTGTCTTAGATAGCTCACATTCTTGACCCAGAGCTGAAGATGACATTCAGATAAATGTTGAAATGTCCTCCTTTTCAAATCACTGGGTTTCAGACCACTCTGGTCATTTTAAAGCAAACTGGATGGAAACCTACCTTCTCATTTTTAAGCAGTTGCCGGCGGATGGCAAAGTCTCTGCGGGCACACAGGGCCTTGCAGCAGGGCCCCAGGTTCCTCAGCAGACCTGCTCTCTCCACACGCCTGTTCAGAGCAGCCATGTTCAGGGCACCTAGTTCATGCTCAAACAGTTTGTCCGCATCTGGAAGAACAAAGAAGATGACAGCGGTTAGACTTGTCACATGAATATAACGTGTGACAGGTTTGAATAGTGATTCATACAAATGGAGATGGGCCTGAACACAGAGTTCATAATTAATTTGAACAGGAGGCAAAGTAAGGGGGTGGGGCTTCCACAGGCTAAATTGCTAATAGTTGTGATTAGAGGTGGACAATACAATCATGTAAATCTATAGTTTATAGACAATTTTTAAAAATGAAAATTGATTTTGACTTTAACTTGAGTAATTAGTGTGGAACCACCACTGGTTGTTGGCTTCCATGGTTCATAGCAATTAATATCTGTACCTAAAAATTGAAAATCAACCCAATGAATATAGATATTGGAAAAGTTGAATAGTCTGATCAAGCCCTAAAAGACATACGACCCCACATGTAGGAAAGTCCTGGATAAGGATTGAGTCTAGAAGGATTTGAGTCTAGAAGTTCATTGCAAGGTGACAGTGGTCCGTCTCCCTTTCACTTGTTCAGACAACCTCAACTCCCATAGGTATTCAGAAAAACAAGGTTGTACTATGTCATCACATTTTATTTTTCCTTTGAAAATACACCACAAACAAGTAAGCCAAAGTATTTCAGTGAAATCTAAACAAAATCAAACAGAAATCTAATTTCTTGGTTGAGAAAGCTGACCCTCTCACCTTTGGGGTCATCCAATTCCATCTTGCACACCTCCTTGACCTGCTCCAGGAGCTCAGGCCCTGCCAGCCGCTTGGAGACCCCTGCTCTGAGGAGCACGGCGCCTGGTGTGAAGCGTAGAAGGGCTGCTCCTGCTGCTCGTGGCTCCTGCTTCTGCTTAGGCATCAAACTAGACCAATCCACGTCGATCACGTCCAAAGGACCTGCTGGCACAAAAAGTCAGTGATTTAGTGTTAAAGTAGAACAAGTGATGAGTTTCAATCCAAGACAAGTTAATCCATCAATTGTAAACACTGTCAGCAAGGCAAAAAAATATTAAAGCCACATGGGAAAATCAGATCAATGTCTCTATTCACATTGCGAGAAACCATGGTAACTATCTGGAAGAAATGTTGGATATGGAAACTATTGACCATAAATCTGAAGTGCTTCATCTGAAAGTGAGAGAAGGCTTTTACTGTTTAAAGAGGGCAATGCAGACAGCACAACAATGGCTTTTGCATTTCTTTCCTTCCTTTTTTAAGGAACAGTGCATATTAATGAACATTTAGAAATGTAAACAACATATTATAATTACTGACTGTATTTTTGCATGGATTTTGTAACTGTAAAAATCAAAAGAAACCATGGGGAAAATTAACTGCAAACATGCTAGATGTAGCCAACAGGCAAAATTTTCGGTTGTCAAAAGTAGTTAGAGGTTCAGTGTTTTGCTCAAGGACACTGTGGTGAATATTGATGAAAAAAGCTGTTAAAAACCATGATCTATTCATCATAAGACCCAGGAAGGCAATGTATTTGTCAGCACCTGTAATCTTCTCATCGTCTTGCTGATCTTCTTTCTTCTGACTGTCAGCCAGTATTTCATCAAGTTCATCATCACTGATTGGTTCATAATCCTCTCCACCTGATGCCACTGACTGGCTGTCATCTTCCTTCCCATCCTCCTCTCCTGTGACAATGCAAAAATAGGAATGCGTTAGATTTACATTTGTAGTGGGGCCTATGGAGACCATGAAACTCCATCTTGACTTTAAATATAAAAACAATAATAAAAAGACATGCTTTCATATGTAGCAAAAATATAGCTTAGACTGCTGCCTTGCACAGAGTTCCTTCCTAGCATCTATTAAGTGATGAAGGAAGCAATTGTGTTTTTCAACATTTCTCAATGTATATACATGTTGACAAGATGAACACTCCATTATTAGCCATATACGGAGTGGTCTGTATGACCCTCAAATACCACCAAATTTGTGTGAAAAGTCATCCAGACTCTTCTTGGTTTGTCCCTTGTGTTTGATGGTTTACATCAAAATAGGCTGCACTGTATTAGCAAATGAAAAGAATGGCACATACAGCCGTTTTAGAAGATGCCAGCAAATCCCATATAAACCCATTAATGATGGTCGCCAGGGACATTACTGCTGGATTGGTGACACTACCAGACACTTTTCTGCACAATTATAATGGTGTTTTTAAAGACATAAGATTGCTCAGTATTATGGCTGCTAATGGGATGTTATCCCTATATGTTGAAAATCCTAAATGTTTTCTTTCAAACAATACCTCCTTTATTTTTGGCCTTACCATCAATACTATCTGTCTTATCCAGCTCTCTTTGATCTCCCATGGCATGGTGACTGTTGCCAGGCTTCTCGGTCTCCGACCCAAAGGCCTCTCTGGGCAGCAGGGGCTCGTATTCACTCCTCTCCTGCCTCATCATGTCCCCCCGCAGGTCTGCCCTAAGATCTGCTCTTATGTCACCCCGTAGATCTCCTCTCACCTCGCCCCGGAGATCTCTCACATCACTCCTCAGATCACCTCGGCCCTGAACGCGTGGCTCACTGTGGGGTGGCAGGTCGAGTATGATCATCCTCTCCCCACGGTCGGCCCTGTCGATCCTACCGTCCCTATCTCTCTCTCGCTCTCTCTCCCGGTCGTGCTGTTGGATCAGCCCCTCTGGGAGCAGGCGCTCCCTGTCCCGCAGGTCCCGCTCCCTTAGGAGAGGTTCCCGGCCTGGCCGTATCAGCAAGGGTTCGCGGCCCCGTCCAACCCACTCCCTGGGCTCAGGCTCCCAGTCTCTCTGAGGGGGGGGCTGCTGGAGGAGGAGAGGCGGCTGCTGTGGTGGCTGCTGCTGCTGTTGCTGAGGTCGAAGGTCCTTTCTCTCTCGCTCGCGGTCGAACACCTCCCTCTCTCTCTCACGTTCCCGGCTGTCGTAGGAGCCGGCACGGGACCGCGAGCGTGCCTGATGTTCAGAGTCTGGGGAGCTGCGCCTGGAACTGTGGCTACGGGAGTCCTGTCGGTCTGCCGGAGGAATGACGAGATAGAATTCAAACAGTCAGAGTTTACAGTATCGGTGTAAAAGTATTCATGGAAAATACTGCTGTGGCAAACTGGTTCAAGATTATTTTCTGGGTCTTAATAGACAGAAATAATCCAGTTCTTGACATGGTATGATCAACTTGCTACCAAGGGCCATATATACACATGTAATTTCAACCAAACTGCACCAGCCTCAGTCAGAACATCTTGGAACACAAAGAGTCTGTGACTAGTGGAACCTAGTGTACCGTTTAGTTGGAACAAATCCTCAAAGGCATTTTTACAAAGCTATAGGAAATACTCGTATTCTTGCAGTGTCTGGGTATATGCGTCTACCTGAGGAGGTGCTGCGGCTAGGTTCTCCTCTCCTTAGTTGGTCAATACGAGACTTCCTCTCTGTTCCTTGGGGATCGGCTACCACCGGCCTCTCCCTCTCTCGCTCCCGTTCCCTCTCCCTCTCCCACTCTCTCTCTCGGTCCCTGTCGCGGGAATTAGCACCCTGCAGTCGACCCCGGCGGGATCTAGGGCCCTGGGGGTCATCTCGATGGGTCGATTCATTGGAGGGCGAGCGCAAGCGTCTAGACGATGCACGGCTCTGGTTGCTGCCCAAGCTACTGCTTCGTGGCTGATCTGGGGGCAGCTTGCGGAGTAGAGGCTGAGACATGAGGGGCTGTGGGGTCAGAGTCTGGAGCAGCATGGGGGGCTCCTGTGGCAGCAGAGGGGCAATTGGCAGGGGGTTACCCCGCTCCCGGTCTCTGCCGCCCCGGGGACCACCTCCCCTTCTAAGTGGCTCAGCAGGAGTCCTCTCAGCAGGGGCTGGGGGCAATGTGGTCGTTTCCCCTCCTCGCTCCATTACCTCCTCATCTGACCAGTCACTGAAATTGGCATCCATCTTTGGCAGGGGTGAGGGCTCTATATTTCCCCCAGTGGCTCGGTGGTCTGGCCTCATCGATGGTGGTGGTGTCCTGGGGCCACGTTTTCTCTTACCAGGGGGCTGGTGGCCCAATGGTTCCTCCTCAGACACATCAGACTCTCCTCCTCGAGACCGCTTCCTCTTCCGGTCTATTGCCTTCTTTTTGATTGCTTTGCGAGGAGAATGCAGAGGCAGTTGGCTGTCTGAGGGAACACTGGGTGGGGGCTCTGGATTGAAACGGTCTACTCCTCCAGTCAGGCTGCTGCCACCGACACTCTCCTCCTCCTTGCGTCCCTTCTTCAGGCCCTTCCTCTGGGACTTGGTCTTCTTCTTTCCCTCCTCCTGGGACTGGGACCGAGTGGTGTCCCGGTCCTCATTGGCAGAAGCTGGGGGAGGGGGACTGGGGTCTCGCTGATCTCTGCCTCTGCTGCGGGACTCGGGCAGGGCACTTTCTGAAAGATGTTCCCCTCTTCGGTCTGATGTTCTGCCTCGCTCACTACGGGTCTCTGGGTCCTCATGGCGGCTTCGACCCTCCCGCTTGTCCCCTCCTCGGCGCTCTTCATCCTTCCAGCGCGAGGACTTCTCGTCAGATGGAGGAGCCCTGGGAGGAGAACGTGGCAGGGGCTCCTGGGGCCGGACCACCTGGCTCAGCAGACGATGCTTATCCACACCTGTCCAAACACACACACAGATCTTTGTCAGGAGGAAGTCAAGTAGTAGCACAACACTGGATTTCTCAACAAAATCTATGATGCTTGAACAGAGTTCATGGAGAATTGACCATCCTCTTTGCTTCCACTTGACATCAGTGCTTCATTGTAGCTGTTTTAGGACAACAGACTGTTGCCCCCACTTGCAAACATGGTTTAATTGAAGTGAAAGCAAGTCATTTCAAATCAGGCCAGTACATCTTGTGACGTTTTATCAAGATTTACACTAGCAGGTCAATCAAAAAAATCAATCTTAATTAAAAAGATATTAATTTATTGGCCCTTCCACAAGCAGCACTGTACCATGCTAGTCTTGATGCATGCTCATAATCCAGGTATGGAAATCATTTTTTTTGTGTACCATACTAGATGAGTTTGTTTTCTGATCAGGGGGATATGATCAACTTTAACCAAATCCTGCCTCCTGTGCAGGGCAACAGCAGTTTCAGTTTTTGACAATATAATAAAATTTACCGTTACTTGAAATTATTAATTTTATGGGCAAGAAATATTAGGGAGAGGAAATATTTCTGGTTGACTGGTCATAAACCAAGCACCAAGATATTTATGCCACACACCTAACACGTTCAACCAAAACCAAAATAACACTTCAAACATGAGAGCATTTCATTTTAAAGAGCGACGCCGTTTCCTTCAGGAGATTCCTTTGCATTTCAAGAGTGGTGTGTTTCCTATTATAATGGAGTGTGCCCCTTTAGAAAGGATGTCCCTACTGTCAAGTGGAGGTGGACACACTGGGCTGGGGAGGAGGGGCTGAGGGTGGAGCTTGGCCTGCCCTCTGCCAATCAGGCGCTCACTTTTCTCTTCTGCGCTGTTGTAACTGTCACTGTCTCCTGGGCTCAGGTCACGTGCCACCCGCTTGGGTGAGGGTCTCGGACTTGGACTGCTCTCTACCCTGTGCCTCTTACGACTGTGGGGAGGGAGATATTTACATACACAGAGACACACACACACACACACACACACATATTTGTTTGGTTTGATTCAAAATTTTTCATCTTCATGGTATAGTAATGGCTGGGATTTCTTATTAACAACATTTTAAACTACTGGGCGATGGCTTAAATCAAGTATATACAGTGTGGATATTGATAACATAAAAGAAGCAGGCACCATGCAGAGATAGATCCATAAAATCAGTTCATTCACATTGGGTCACTAGACTGAATGGTACTAGTGTACTTTAATGATGTGTATGCAGTTTCAAAGTGTTGCAAACAATACAGCAATGTGGGCTAAATATCCGACTAGTTTCTGACCAGGGTGTGCTCTCACCTGGTCTTGCGTTCCTCATGGGACTCTCGGATGGAGCGATCCTCCCTGGGGTCCTCTCTTCTGTCTCGCCTCTCATCCCTCCCCTTTTCCCGCTCCTCCCATTCACGCTGCCTCTCCCGCTCACGCTGCTCCCGTTCTCTCTCCCTCTCCCGCTCACGCTCCTTCCGCTCCCTCTCCCTCTCTTCTCTCTCTCGCTCACGCTCCTCTCGTTCACGCTCCCTCTCTCGTTCCCTGTCCCTTTCTCGTTCTCGCTCCCTCTCCCTTACTCGCTCCCTCTCAGCCTCCCTCTCCTTCTCCCGCTCCTTCTCCCTCTCTCTCTCCCTCTCTCTCTCTCGCTCCTTCTCCTTCTCTCTCTCCCGCTCCCTTTCCCTCTCCCGTTCCCGGTCACGAGCCCGTTCCTCTCGTCTGTCCTCCCCTCTGTCTGCCCTGCGCTCCTCTCTTCTCTCCTCTCTCTCAGACTCCTCCCCTCTTCCCTGGTGTCTGCTTGGAGAGGATGGTCGATCTAAGAAAATTAAAAGGGAACAAAAGTTAGTCAAACCTTTTTCTTTGTGCGAAACCAGCTAAAGTCTAAGTGTTTTTCTGGGGAAGGTTATTTCATCTTGCTTGTCCACTACTTTTTGTCAATTTCATTTTTATTTTTGTGTAGCCTAAAACAAATAAATCTTAAAAACACTTCTCACCTACTTGTTAGGAAAAGTAATGATGCATGAAGAACCAGTTCAACCCAAAATCCAAAATACTATCTTTTCCCTTTACCTGTAGTGTTATTTATCCATCTAGATCAGGGGTGTCAAACTCATTTTCACCCCGGGCCACCTCAGCATTATGGTTGCCCTCAGAGGGCCGGCTATAACTGTAAGACTGTATAAATGTAATTACCCCTTAACATGTTGTTAAAAAACTGTCACTGCATTTTATTATTCCTTATTCAAGTGTAAGAACATTGTACATGCATTTACATAAATGTAGAAATACGGCAGGCTGGGATTGGCATACTGGCCTTCAGTTTGACACATGACCTAGATAATTTTGGTACCAATTGCCAAGGTTTTGAGAAAAACACGGAGTTTGGATTTTGAGATGAATATTTACACATAATGGATTTGCTTATTTCATCAAGTGGGATCAAAAGCACAAATCTAATTAACAAGTTAAAAGTGGTCAAACATGACCAGTTTCATTTATACATGTTGTGAGCCCTGGGTGCCTGAAGAGACAGTGACCTCTTTGTGCTCACAGACCTCTCTCTCTGTTGTCCCTGCGATCCCGTTCGCTGTGCCCACCCCTCCTGTCATAGGAGGCGTCTCGGGACTGCTCCCCTCTCCTGTCAGCATCGTAACGGTCTCGTTCTGAGACGCGCTCTGAGGTCCTGTCTGACACATTGCGGTCAGTGCTCCTCTCTCTAACACTGCTGCTCCTCGACTCCCAGCTGTCATGGCCACTCTCCAGTTGGGAGCCACGAGAGGTTTTGTTGGAGCCTAAAAGAGAGAATACAAACAGATGAAGTAAAAAACTGGAATAGTTTCTGTACAGTCACAACTTTTGTGGTCTTGCAAGTTAAAATCAGCAAACTACAAAGTTAAACAGTTAAAGAGCTAATGTTAGCTGTAATCCATGTAAAACAGCTATGAACTTTGTTTTACACGTTTGATATTTACATTGAAAAAATCCAAACTGGTAGGTGTTGAACTTTAGAATAATAAAACTACACCTTATTTGTATTGAGTAGAATGTGGTGACTTTAAAAAGACACGCTTTGTGGTAACTATGTGTTAGTTCTGTCCACGGTGAAATG
>OMLC01036609.1:12534-23009 GCA_900302585.1 Regalecus glesne
AGTATCAATCAGTAATACTTAAATATAAATCTATATGATGAACAGATAATGAGCCTTTAAATTAATTTTCTGTCTGTTCTTACCTTTCTCAGAGGTCTCAGCAGTGCGTCCACGCCCTCGTCCATTCCTTTCTGCTCTGCCCTCACCTCTGCCTTCTCCTCTCCCCACATCCTCTCGCCCGTGAGCCCTACCATAACTCCTGTCCTCCTGGGCTGTATCCTCCTTCCTATGGGTGTCTGTTCTCTCCCGTTCCTTCTCTCTGTCCCTGTCCTTCTCTCGCTCCTTCTCCCGCTCCCGCTCACGTTCCCTGTCACGGTCACGACGCTCCAGGGACTCTCGGCCAGAACGTGTGTCTGCCCGGCTCTCCCGGGAGTCCTTGTTAGGCTCCCTGTTGTCCCGGTGATCCCGGGACTCTCGAGTTGTGTCTCTTGTTCGCTCACGGGTGTCCCGTCGCTCACGTCCCTCCCGGTCCTCCCGCGTGTCCCTCGATGAGGTCTGCTCAGTGTCATAGTCCCGATCATCCCGGCTGCTGTCCTTGTCTCTCCTACTGCGGCTCTCTGTTCCCAAGAGATTTGAGAGGTTCATAAATGCACGAACATAAAATCAATATAAAATTGTGTTTTATTCTGTATATACAACCTCCATTGCACACCTGTCTGTCTGTCTAGGAAAGAGATCCCTCCTCTGTTGCTCTCCCTAAGGTTTCCTCCTATTTTTCTCTGTGTTAAAGTTTATTTTAAGATTTTAAGGGAATTATTCCTTATCCAATGGAAGAGTCTAAGGACAGTATGTTGTGTTAGAGTAAAGCCCACTCAGGCACATTTTTAATTTGTGATAATGGGCTAATACAAATACAATGGACTTGACTTGACCACAATAACTTTTATCATAATGTCCTCCAAAGGGAGGTCAGAGGGCACAGAAAGCTACAGAATATTATACCCTTGATGTATTTAATGAGACAAAAATAGATCCTGTACTGCTGTTTCTAATCACTGCACCCTCAGAAGTGAATGAAAAGGGAAAATATAGAAAAAACATAAGAAACTCAGTTTCTCCAGACACAACAGAAAAGTACCGTCTCGACGCTCATGTCTGCGTTCCTGGACTGGAAGACTCCTCTCCCGCTCACTGCGGCTTCGGGAGTGTTGTCGGCTGGGGCTGGATCGGTCTGACCGGCGGTGGGGTGAGGAGGCAGGTGGTGACCGTGAGCGCCTGGAGCCCATAGGGGAAGAGCCTGTTCCCAGGGAAGGAGGCTCACGGTGGTACGCAGGAGATGGAGACCGGCGTCTGCGAGGGGAAGGGGAGTTCCTCTGGGCTGAGGAACCGGAGTGAGAGGATGGGGAGTGGTGGCGAGGTGAGGTAGGTGTGCGGTGGTGATGTGGCGGAGTAGGAGACCTACAGAAACGAGACAACGTTTTTTCATGGGTTGGCGCCACATTCAATGAACCCTTCCAACAGAGATAGCTTGGTAAAAAAATTATCCTTCCACTTCTATGAATACTAACCTTCTTGAATGAAGGAGGAATGCATTCAATGTTAAAATCAGAGGTGTGAACTGGAGCTTGGTAATAAATGAATATTGTGATATGAGACACACCATTGTCTGGGAGGTTGATTATTGCATTATTGTGAAATAACTTTTATTATGTTTCTCCCTGACCTTAAAGGCTGTATTAAGGTAAAGTCATACTTTTCTGAACTGATTGCACTATTTTGACTGAGAGAAGCAGACAAGAAATGCTTCAACCTGCTTGATCATCATATCCGCAAAGTAATTACTAACAAAAAAGTTTGGGGAAATATCTTACGAATACACCAACAGTAATCCCCAAATTATTATAAAATCACCAACAGAGGAATTCAGTCTAAAATATTGTTTTATTTATTTTGGTAGATATTGTCCAGTCCTTGTGTGGACTTTAACTTGTTGACGCTTGTAATGAAATTTACAACTATGGCAGGCTGAAGCAAATGTTTCTTTTGAGCCCAAACCGTTTCCATAACGCCAAAAGCAAGGCAAGCAGAAACTTTCAGAAGCTTCTAAACAGATCCCAAGGTAAACAGCAAAAATGATTAATTTATCAAATAGGGCAATAATGTTCTAAAAAGTTTACCTGAACCAGTGAGTTAAGCAATAGTGTAAAATGATGCACTATTTATCAACCTATGCTAAGACTCTTTCAACCATCACAAAGATCTAACATCTAAGGTGGGGCATTCTTGCTCACAAGCATGGTTAACAGATGGCTTTGGACTGTGCTGACCTGTGGGGAGGTGATGGTGGAGGCTGGGCCTTATGGGAGGCTTTGGGAGATAGAGACTTTTTCCTTACAGGAGGAGACGAGTCCCTGGAAGGAGAGGAAACACTACCGGAACGCTCCTCTGACGTCAACGAACGTTTTGCCTTGTGGGAGCTGTCAGAACGTTCCCTGCAAAGAGACCAAGATCATGTTTTTTTTAACATTACATCAGCTACAAACTTTTTCCTATTTTACATAAAAAGCATGTTATTCATATGATGAGGCTAATACAACTGCTTCTATACACAACATTAAGTCAGTTATTCATGATGGTCAAGTGAACTATGCATATGCAACTATACACAAATATTGTGGGGCTGTGGTGGCTCATTGGCAAGAGCGCATGCCTCCAAGTCAGGTGCTGTGATCCCAACATGGGGCATCAGGAAAAGAAATACAGCTTAAATTCCCCATTCTTGGGAAATGTGAGGCTTATGTTCCAAATTACTTTGAGAGGTGGCTAGACTACCAAACCACTAAAACAAAATGAGTTAATTTACCATTACCATTTATTCTACCTTGCAAAGTATCTGTGTGCTACCATACAAAGTAATCCCTAAGAATAATTCACAATTAATAGTGAGAATAACACCGAATCATTTGCCAATTTATGTTTGCTGAACAATGTTATATCATTGCATTGGGGAAAAGTGAGGAAAATGAGCCAGTTTGTCATGTACCTGCGCTTCTCCTTCTTTTCTTTGTGTTTTTCTCCATCTCGCCCACGATCCTTTCCCTCCTTGGGCTTCTCCTCAGTCTTCTCCTTGTTCTTGTGCTTGCCTTTGTGCTTCTTCCCCAGCACAGGAGCTTCCATGGGGGCTGGGGGAGGAGGGCTTGGGGTGCGGGGGCCTTTCTTTTTATTGTGGCTCCCTTTTGAGGACCTGAAGGGGACAGGGTGGTGCATGATCAACCAGACTACTGCCAAATACAATTTAGAAAATAGTTCTCAACATTTGACCAATTTCTTGTTCCTAAATATTTCAGTTACAGAGGTCCATATTTTTCTCCTACACACTACATTTCAATTATTGACATTCAATCAGAAAGTATTCTGACACTGTTTTTAGTTTTGAAAAATACATTCTATCAATATGTGAAAAAACTGGTAGCACTTTAGATAACGAGCAAAATAAACTCCTACCTGGCAGAGTCTGAAACAGGAGAAGCTATCACCAACTTCTTCTCCTTCTTCCCAGAGCCTGACACTTTGGTTCCAGTTTTGTGTTTGGGAGATCCGGCGGACTTCCTGGATGAGGGCGAACCCTTTGAGCTTGATCGCTCAGGTGAGATCTGAGAGGACAATGAGAGAGAAAACAGAACATTCAAAATCATATTCCATTGAAGAGGTGCCAGCTCCAAAGATTACCAGAACCAACATAGGAATGTATTTCAGCTGTGAGATGATGAGTTGAGTCAGGCTTTTATAACCACTGCAGAGCCCACAAATTCTTCCATGATACCATTGAGAAAAGCCCAGCGGTACTATAGCTGAAACTTTCACTTTTTCAAACCACACAAGATGACAAACGCCAATCATTTAGAATATTATTAATATTATTAAGTATTACAACATTCAAAAGCAGAGATTGTTTTGTAAATGCATTTCCTTTTAAGAATGTTAATGTTAGAGAAACTGTAAAAGATCAAGAAATTATATTTCCTTAGTCATTTTATCTCAAATGTTGAGTCCATATGAGCTGATTCAACGTTCTGTGACGCTCAATTTCTTTCCATTCAAATTCTCTCTTTGTCCTCTCAATCACAGGTAGAGCTGACAATCCAAAATGCCGTCATTTACCTTCGAGGCACTGCCTTTTCGTATTTTGGCAGGCGTCTCCTCCTTTTTAATGATGATCTCCTCCCTCTTTTCCATGTTCTCTTGCTCCAGCTTCATCAACTCTCGCTGAATCTTTTGACGCTTCATCTCTAGGGATAATTCGTAGTCGTAGTCCCCAATGTCAGAGTCTGAAAGCCATTCAATTAACAGGGATGCTTAAAAATGTACTGTTATAAAACATTTAGAAAAGGTAACCCAAAAACAAATGAATAAGTAATGGTGTAAAGGAGAGAGAAAGAAAACCCAAACTCATCTACATCGTCAATATTGTCAACTAAAAGTAAAAATAATTTTAATTCCCAGAGAGCTGCATTAGTTCATCAGGACAGTTTATTGAGAGAAATGTTTCATTACCCACCAAAGCGACTTGATCAGTCTCAACTGACTGCAGAGTATCCCCACCCTTATAAACAGCACAGTTGCATAATGACCAACACCAACAATCTATTTCACATGCAAATTGCCGCAACCATTAACTAGAGTTACAATGGCCATATGTGTTGTTCAGAGGACAGGGGAATAGTTGCAATCATGGGATTTTAAGATGGTGACTAATGCACCCCTGCACCCCAGTTCAGGGATAGTCGTTCTCTCTTCACATACATGGCTTCTTTGAGTCCCCGTTTTCAAATCTTCTGTGAATTCTACCTGGACACAGGGAAGGGGAGGCCGGCTACACTTTGCAACAATTGCCATGGGATCTTAAATGACCACATTGAGTCAGGATCTCAGTTTAATGTCTCATCTGAAGGATGGCATCTCCTACAGCACAGTGTCCACATCACTACACTGAGATTTTCTTTTCTTAAAATCAGGACTAGAGGGAAGAATGGCTTCCTACTGGCCACCAACAACCCCACATCCTATTACCTTCAGTCATTTGGCAGAGCCAGGGTACATATTGGTATGGCTTCTGTTGAGACTGAAGAAGTCATTTAGATGAGTGATTAAATGTTTCATTCAATAAACACTGTGTCCAGGTAAAATGTTTCAATCTTCTGTGATTTCCTTATTGAATATTGAACATGTCTGAAGACATTTATTTTATATTACACATGCCCATGATACTGAAAAGCAGAAAAGTGTTAAAGAACCTTCACGATTGGCTTCCCACTCTGTGGGTTCCTCCTCGCTAGCAGGAGTTCGTTCCTTTGTTATTTTTATATCTTCTTTCTCCCTGTGCCGGCCTCTAGAGGAGTCTCTCCGCTGTAACATAAATGTGCACATGCAGACACATGCAAACACGCACACACACAGACACACACACACACACACAAATTTAAAATGATGAAAACAAAGAGAGTAATATATAGTCATTATTGGTGATGACAAATCAAAGGAATTTTGGGGATTGGAATTTTACCTCTAGTCACTCATTGTATATCTGCTGGCTAAAAGATTTCTGTTTAAATATATCCATTTAGAGACACTAACATCCAAACCAGAGACTATTAACTTACTCTAACAGTGGGGGATGTGGGCTCTTCAAGATCTCGCTTCACGTTTTCTGAGTCAGCATCCTGTCTCTTATTCTTCATCCTCTCCCGCAGATCACCAGTAGGCCTCTCTGCTGACCTGTTTCACAAAACAAGCACACACACAAAAGACTGTAACAGTGAGTAATTCATTAATTTCTATAGAGCAGTCATCTTATCAAGGAAAAAAGGTAGCGACAAAAGAAAATCCACAACTTATTAGAAATAATTTATTGTGAAAATATTAATCAGGTAACAAAATATTTCTCTGGACTGTAAAATATAAACAGCAAATCTCAAAGGCCAACTCACCGACTAAAACTAAATCCTTTTCCTCGTGGTTGAGTTCCATGTGTGTAGCGACAAGTGTTGCCGTAACTGCAATTACCGGTCTTCAGCCAATTTCTACAGTGACTCTGTCAGAGGAAACAAGTCAGCTACATGAGATTCAGTGATGTGATTGTTACATAAAATCATTAAAGCAGTAAAAATAAGGTACAAAGTACTGCATTAACACAGAAAACACCAATTAATCTTATCGGAGTAACATGGATTACTAAACTTCTATTAACCACTTGGCGATCCAGTAATCTTATGAAAGTAGTACTTCAAAATCATATGCAGGGAAAATTAAAACCCCCCAAAACCAGCCTTAGAATATAGATGGGACATTAAGCATCCAGTGTTTCCCAATGATCTGGACCTTCAATCTTCTAGATACCGCTGTTTTGTCTTGTTTTTGCTTCTGTTCATGACTGGCTATGCATCAATCTCACGTCACACTTTTGTTGAGTGTTGCACCCTAGTGTGCCTCCTCAATGCAGGGCTACATGGCACTAAATTAGCGCTGATTAATGAGGCCATACCTGATATGTGGCAACATCTTTGGAGAAACTCTTCAATATTGTATATATATATATATGAAAGAGTTAGAACTCTTTTCTTAGAACATCATTAAGTTTCAAATATTTCAGCATAACTTAGCAAATATTCTATTTTAAACAGTCTGCATTATTATGTTCTGTGTCCATTCATTTAGCACTTGTACTTATTATGAATCCATTCCTTCTTGTCTATTCTATCCTCTTGGTACCTATTGCATATCTATCCATCCTATAATGGATTCATTATACAATAGGATGGGCTAAATGCAGAGGACGAATTTCATTGTACGAATGCAACGACCAAATAAAGTGGCTTTCCTTTCCTTCTCTGTTGCACTATTCTTGAGGTTTCTTCCATTTGTTTTCCTGATAATGTTTAGTCTTTGGAGATTTTTTCTCCACCTGAATCAAAAGTTGAAGGTCTAAACATAGGGGTTCTTGTACATTGCACAGAATGTAATTACGATTATAAAGGACTCAATGTCTCAAATGTGACATGCAAGTAAATTGACTGGCCATAGAATATTATGTAGAGAACCATGGTAAGACCTTGCAAAGTATTTTCTGGACCAAGAAACATTCACGTAGTGGCTTTCACTGTACATTGAGCCCTTGGAAAGTAACCCTGAATAATATACTTACATCAGCAGCAGCATTACTCCCAGTGCTGGGACCAAGTCGTTCGAACACACTTGGCCGGCGAGAGGCCGGACTGGGGTTATTAGTGCTACTGGTTGTGGTAGTGGTGGTGGTGCTGCCGTCAGATATGGTCTTAGAATTCTCCACTGTTACCTTCCGCCTGATCTTGGACATTCTGCAGGACTTCAAATATAAGGAATTAGGTTACCTGGATATGTATGTTCTTGTTTCATCAAGAGCAATTATACTGAATATACCATGATTCTCACAGAAAGCAGAATCCGTTCATTTGGACACAAGAGAAAACAAGAGAAAACAGGATTGCAAGATGATAACAGATGTACTCTTAGCCTCACCAATTGGCATCTTCAAATAGATGGCCTCTTTTAGACCAGCATTCCTCTCCATCAAAAATGTTGTGACTGCAACTATTCCCCAATCCCATGTGAATAGTAAACATGGTCATTGTAACTCTCCTTAATGGTAAGCGTAATTTGTATATGAAACCATCAATGGTTTCGGTCGTTAACCCATTGTATTGCTTCTAAGGGTGGGGAGGCCTGCATTCAGCTTAGTCTGAAGATGTCACCTAGATGTGGGAAAATCAGTAAGAATAATAAACGTTGTGTCCTGATTAACTGATTCAACTTTCTGTGATTTCCTCACCTGTAATACTGAGCAAGCATAGACATAGAGTAGTTATATTTTATTGGAAATGGTAGACTCACAACAGTTATACAAGTCATGAGCTATTCTGAACTTCAGATGGATTTATCCATGTATTATTCTGTGTATCCCATCACTTGGCACCCACGTTAATCAAGCTTGCAAAAGTAAACGCAAATCCGTGTAATAACATTTCAATGAGTATTCCATTCAATTTTTGGCGATTAAACGAGGATATAAGAGTATGTCTTTAACGTAATGTTTGGAGGTATCCATTTATCGTCCTGCATACGTTGGCCAATGACATCCTACTCTGGTTAAGTTTAGCTCATTGAAAGATGCTTTAGTTAGATCCAAAAGGGCCAACCTTAAGTCCATGCAAACTTCTCCCGGGTAGACGGGATGGTTTAAACACCACCACATGCACATGACGCGGTCTAATGCCCAACCTGGGCTCCAACTGTTGAGTTTAGCTTGCACCTAGCTTGCAAAGGAGGCTAACGACAACTAACGTTAACACCGGTGTATTCACAAGCAATGCTTAGCCCGACGCAGGCAGATAAGACTTCTTTTGTCACAGTCGGGTCGAGGCTTAGATGGCTCCTAAATTACATTTAACACATTTTAAATGTGACCTCAAAACAAAGAGAACGGCCGCGCACAGCCAACAGCTAACATTTAGCAGAGTTAGCTCAACGGCTACGCAGTCTGAACGCGCGGCCTACAACTCCCCTCCGGGACAAGGGGGAGATAAAGCCCCGAAATAATTCACTAGATTGCGGAGAAAAAGACGCGTCTTACCCAAAAAAAAGTATTATTCGGTGTCGCATTTATTTTAGTCCGGTGAGGGGATTCACGTTTGTCAGAAATGAGTTGTATTATTTCACGTCTGCGGAGGAAGGTCCCCTGTGTGCCTTCATTTTGGCCACGGGAAAGCGCATCAGACTTGGCCAGAGGACCGCCGTCACTGACGGACGCTTGTTGGCTGTGATGCCCCCTCTAGGGGTAGACGAGACAAACTGCAGCCACAATCACAAAAAGAGGTGAATCAGTTCAACTGGATCAGAAGTTTATTGAGAAACGTTTCGTCACTCACCAGGTGACTTCTTCAAGTCTGAGCTGAAAGCAAAGCCACAATCAATAGTTATTTATTCACACCATCGGGTACAACCACAGCCATGTCCGCCAGTCTCTGTGCAGTAACCCTGGAGGATGTGATGCCATTTACAAAAGCCTACAACACATTTACATCTGCAAGTCTTTATGAAATAGAATGAAGAGAAATCTTGAATTCATCACATCAAATTCACGAGTGGTTCATAGGGACCCGTCCACTCTGGCTTAGGATTGACAGGTGTTCTGTGGGTCTGCTGTTTTACAGAGAGGCTTGTAGTTTTTGTATGACCCTTTTGGCAATAGTCTTGACCGCAATCAAAGCTTCGCTGCAGGCACTTTGAATGAGTGATGGTGGAAGGAGGAAACCGTAACGCCCACGGTCCTGCAGCTCGAAGGTGAAGGAGTATTTGATGCCAAGCTGGTGAACCCAATCATCAGAACCACCAGGGGCCAGATCTGCAGATGAGAATGGAACAGAACACAATGTTAAAAGATAAAGCTGTATGCATGTGCAAAAAAACCCACAGATATATGGCTCATCCAAAATGGCCTACTCACACATTATCTTTGCTCCAGGACCAAATTTGTAGATATTCCTATAATATCTTCTGATGGTTGATGCAGCTTCTTGGGTCATGGCAAGCTTAAAAATAACACATAAAGAATCTTATCACTTAGTTCTGCTAAACAAACAAAAATCAGTAAGATTTCTTTTCCACCGTTATGCACAACTTTCCCTTGAAAGTGAAATTGTTCAACATGGTAGAATATCATTAAATGTGAGTAGGTTTATTTCAGCAGGAAAGGCCATTGGTTTGTATAGAAGAAAACAGAGGAAGATTTACTTATTTTTCATTCTACATACATACAATGACATGTGTGCTCTGCATTCAACCCATCCTATATGTGTTACCACTACCACTACTAGTGCAGCCTCTTGAAAGTCCATCATCACTCCATCACTCCACCATTGGCCTCTTGTCTGGAGTCATGATGGGGGCTATCTCACCACACATGGGGGGGGGTATCCTGGACAGATCGCCGTTCCATCACAGGGTTTGAATATTTTGGGGTTTGGTGTCTTGCTCAATGACATTTGACACATCCTTCATATGATGAGGATCAGCCTGGTGTCTATATCTGGTGTATTTGCATTCTAGATGTTCATTGATATATATGGCCTTATAAAGGAGATTATGATGATGATTGATATCATTATTGTTATTGTTATCATCATCCTGTATTTCCATTATAACTCTATTACACTCTCTCTGTGTAGTATTCTGTAAATGGTGTTTTATTGTGTGTACACAACATCCATTGCACTTCACACCCGTCCGACTTGGGAGACAGATCCCTCCTCTGTTGCTCTCCGGGAGGTTTCCTCCTATTAATTCTGCTTGTGTTTTGAGGAAGTTGTTCCTTATCTGATTGGAGGGTCTAAGGGCAGGATATTGTGTTAGTGTAAAACCCAATGAAGCAAATGTGGAATTTGTGATAATGGGCCATAGAAATAAAAGTGACTTGAGATCAATACAGGGATCAAACCAATGTA